>CAUYQG010132352.1:0-41704 GCA_963574415.1 Tarsius wallacei
TAATGTTACAGACATTTTTTTCGGGAACCAAATATTTTACACTTCTCTCTCACTCTTTCTCTCTCTCTCTCTCACGCGCCCTCTCTCCCTCCCCCCCCCTTTTGAGTCAGTCTCACTCTGTTGCCCAAGCTGAAGTACAGCGGCATGCTCACAACCACCGCAACCTCAACCTGCTGGACTCAGGTGATCCTTTTGCCTCAGCTTTCCAAGTAACTGGAACTACAGGCGTGTGCCACCACGCCTGGCTAATTTTTCTTGATTTATTGTAGAGACATGGTCTCACCAAGTTGCCCAGGCTGGCCTCCAACCCCTGGGCTCAGGCAGTCCTCTCACCTGGCCTCCCAAAGTGCTGGGATTACAGGTGTAAGCCACCGCGCCCAGCCTATTTGTACTACTCTCTTAACTGGTAGATGAATTGAAGGAAACAGAGGCTAATTCATATTTAAGATAACACATTCAAAAAAAAGAAGCACTAACAAACGATCATGAATTTTCTGTCTATGGTTTCTGAATAGGATGGTGGGCTTCAGACTTTAAAAATTTGTAACAACAGAACTCTCTATCAAAATGCATTGATATCAATAATATAGAACAGGTAAATGGGGAACTGCGCTGTTCAAGCAGGATGAGGTCCCTGGACTTCCGGTCACTAGACCTTTCCCCCTTCATTCCTCTAGTGACTACTGAGGTGTCTTGAACAATATTTAGGTTATTGGGAACACAGTGCAGGAAGAATATTCTGCTAAGTTACTTTGGTGTCCTTGCTTTTCAGTAGACACTAGGGAAAAACCCCTGGATAATCCAGTGGATTAATTCATACTCTGCTTTTTTCTAGGAAGACAATAAATTCTAAATCTGAAATATAAAATGCTAAAGACATAAGGTTTTAGGTCCTAGGTTTCTTGACCGAACCAGACAGGTCTTTGAGCTTACTTTTTCATATTGTTTACTGATTTCTGTGAGCTGAACAAACAAAATAATAAATTAAACTACCTTTGTGACCCTCAAATAACTTTTCCATTGTGATTCATTAATCCTTTCTCTATGGATTTCCTTTTAAACATGAGATTTCAAAGAAATTTTACCCCTGGGCTAGATGCATTGGGTTGTGCTCTTGACTTGTAGGATCTCCTAAGTCAAAATAGTCAGTCTAGTAGAAAAGCTAAAAAAACTCATTACATTTATAATATTCTCTTTTATAATGATCATGTGTTTCTGAGCTAAATTAAGCTTTGGTGATTGGCTCATTGATTCATTCTAAAGGTAGATTTATTCAAGAATTTCTGCCTTAAATATTCAGTTATAATAATGCCACTTTTTTTATAATCATGCTACAGATAAATCTAGCCACACAGCCAGAGAGCAATGACATGTGGCAGGTGACTAAACCCACTAATGCCAGCCCATGCATTAAAACTTGTAATTAAATCTAAAAGATCAGAAGTGCCATAAGGTGTTCCTATTGATGTTCAAAAACTTTGTTTATTTAGTATAAGCCCAGATTAAACCAAAAAGATATAAACTTTACAGAGATTTAATTTTTTAATTTTTTTCAGCATTCTTTAGTACTTTAAAGTATTTTAGTAGTTGTTAACAATGATGAGAACTCTATATAACCTGGAATGTTCTGGATAATCTTTAATATAAAAGTGTGCATGTCCATCAAATTAGCTTCCTTACTTAATGCCATATCTCACAAAGGTATTAAGTGGACTATATTAACTTATGAGTTTAATTGGAATTTTAAAAAATGTTCTTTTCACATTCAACTAATGAATGGATAAGAGAGAATTAGTTATTCTGCATTTCTAATGACATTCATAGCTTTTAAAATTCTGATCAGCTGTATATGAATCCTCTGGCCATTTAAATAATAATTTTCTTAAAGAAAATATTTATGAAATGCTAATAAACTATTAAGTGAACAAGTAATACAATATGTGATAATTTTTACACCCTTCCTACAGTGTGTAAAATTCTAATACAAACTTGGTGTATACTTGATAACAATTTACATGTTTATTTTACCATCTGGTAAATGTGTAAACGATATTTTGAGAAGCACATTTCATATTCACTTTAACAACTTATCTTTGACAATATGTGCCCTATCTTATGTATTGACTGGAAGAATCTTGGAAATTTTTGAAAAAGATGAATCCAGGAAAAAAAATTCATGTCCTAGTTTGTTTTAAAAATATTATGGAGATTTAAGACTTAGTTTTTCATACCAAACTGAGGAATTTTGTTGTTTGCTGACTTCTACCAGACATCCTGCTAATTAGGGTAGAATAATCAGAGCAGCTTCCAAACATTATATCATATACATCAAATCAGGTTTCCTACAAACATGGTAGGCCACATAGGTAGCAATAATAAAATAAATATGGTTCTGTGTGTTGTTGTATAACAGTATCAAATCTTTTCCAGAGTATTTGGCTTGCTTTCTCCTGTGTCTAAATATGGGAAGATTATTTTTTTCCATGTGTTGTAATGAACCTCAAGTGGATAGCTTTTATCAAATACTTTAACAGCATTTATGATACTTTGGCCTTCTGCCTTTTTTATTTCCTTCTCTCTGCTTATTGGTCTCACTGGAATAAATCTCAGGGACTTACACAAAACAAGCAAACAGAAAATTTCCTATTTAGTTTTGTTTCAGTGCACTCTTTCCTAGCTGGTAGTAATCTAAGACCCTTTGTAAAATATTATGGACTATCTCTAAATACTACTTACCATCTGGCATATATAATAAAGAGGTTTGATAAGCAAATTGTAAATGTTGGCTTTAAAAAATTTATTCTTCATCACAAAATATTTAAATTGAAGTCAAAATAAAACTCAAAACTACATTTTTGTGTATCAAATTTAGAAATTAAAATACAAGGATATTTTAAAAATATTTGCTTAAATGAATTATATTGTCACTTTTTATTCTAAATAGCAGTTTGAAACTCCTCAAATCCATTCTCCTTATCATTTGCTTTCTCATAGAATACATGTCTCACTGTTATGATCATATAACATAATTCTGAGAAAGATTATCTGTGTATGTCTTTATATATGGCTATGATGCTGAGCTACATTATTCCTGATGCTTTATAAAGCTTATCACCTACTCTCTACAACAATTCTGCAAGATGAACACCTACTTCACTTTACAGATAAGTGGATTGAGGCACAGAAAGTTTAAGTTATACAAACTTTGTCATGTTTATAAAAAAAGTAAATGCTAGAGTAAAAATTTAACTCCAGATTTGCCTTGCCTGAAACCATGCTGTCTTCCCTATACTATTGCCTCAGATATTTTGTCAGCAGGACATGAAGTCTACTTTTACGGAATATTTTATAGTCCAGCATAGTGTTATTTAGTCTTGGGAGGATGAAGCGGTTTGATACAGGTGTTAAATGGTGGGACTGAAGATTGGGAAGAGAGAGAAGAAATGGAGATGACCTCCTAAAATCCCTGTAGGATTGATTTTACAGTTTAAAATCACTTCTGTTCTAACTATTATGATTCATCCAATTCTTACCTCAAACCATTGCACTTGGATTTAGTTTGTCATTAAATGGATTTGAAATTAAACTTCATTTGAATATAAGAATCAACTAATATTCATGTTTTTAAAAGTTAAGCAAAAATAGTATCTCAGGTACCATGGCAACTCTGGAAAAAAACTTTAAAAAATACTCAAAGTATTATAGTGATAATAAATACTTATTGAATGCTTCTTTTATGACATTATTCTAACATTATTTTACATATATTAATTAATTTAATCCTCATAACAATCCTGTAATATTGATACTATGATTATTCCATTTTGCAGATGAAGAAATTAAAGTATAGAGAGGTTAAATAACTTTGCTAAGGACACAGCAAATAGTAGTTGAGCCAGGATTTGATCCGGCAATCTGGTTTCAGCGTAACGACTATTAGTAGCAGTAGTATTAAGATAAATTAGATGATAAGTGATCTCTCTTTCAGAACTTTTACTACATAAAGCAGTATAAAGAAAAATTGGATCAAATAGGAGCTAAGAATTCAAGGAAGAAAGTAAATCTATAATAGATCTTTCAGAACTTTATTTAATGATGTAATTATGAACAAAATCAATGGGTAGTTTGGTTTTCGTTTTTTAAAAGAGAATTTGACTTTCATTTCAGGTCTACTACATATTATTTCTTCCAACTGGAATTACAGTAAAGTATGTTGTTTTTGAGTCTGGCAAACATTTCCTCTTTATTGATCTATCAAGGTTCTTTGTAGTTTCTAATAAGTGGAACTATTCAGAGTTAAAAACAGTTTAAGCTATGTAAGCTTTTTTTTTAATGGATAATGAACTGAAAAGGTTTTGCCTTTTATTCAGAATTATTATTGACTTAGTGATATTTTTGTTGTATTTCTTCCTTTGTACAGCAAAATTAAAATATATCCTGGTAAAATAGTTACCATTTTGAATTAAAAAATTAATTTTACCAATAACATTGCACATTTTAAAAGAAAAGACAGTATTTATAGAATTAATCAGAAGCTTGCTAAATTCATATGGAATAATCTTGCTCTTCATTTGGCTAATAATGATGGTCAGAACCTCTGTACGAGATGCTAAAATGAAAAGTTTTAATAGTTTTTTGATATTTTATTGAAACATAAGATCTTCTTAAATGCTTATATAAAACACATGGTAGACCTAATAATTGGGCATTTAAACTTAGAGATCAAGTTATTTTGCAATAGTTTTTGTTCTAAAGTTAATATCTATTTTTGTGCTTCATATTATTGTTAATTTCAAAATATAAGTCTTTTTTTTTAAAGAAAGGAGCAGTTTCTACAAAAAGAGAAACAAATAGGTCATGTAGAAAAGAAAAATAGTAATATAATTTCTTTTTAACTTAGGTGGCTTTTTTTTATATTCAATATTTTTTATTATGATATTGTGGGGTACAGTTAAGGGTTTAGGTACACAAATATGCTTCGTTCAGGCAGGGTGGCTTATTTTTAAAGTTTCAATGGAATATATCTATGTCAAATTGAAAAACTGTTCTCCCATACTTTAAAAATATTTATGTATTTTATGAATAGCTCTTATTTAGTGGTCTCAGCTTTCAAATAAGGTTCTTAAAGGCAGTTCATACTTTTGCATTAGTAATTATCTTTAATAATTACTATCTTATTGAACCTTTTTGCGAGACAAACTCTACAAAACAGATTTCTATGACTGGTGATAAAATGATCTGAAACTAGATCTTTACACATTTTTTCCAACAGCACTGCCCCCCTTCTTCTATCCCAACTCTGTCCCTCTGAACAAGTCATATGTTTACATTGTTGGCCAGAGGCAAAATTGTAACTCTTGCTTTTGACTACCCTGTCCTCCCCAGACCTTGTCTCTATTTTATATACTGCTTCCTTAGTCTTTTTCAGTAAACTTGGGTCATCTTTCTTTGTCCTGTGGCTTTTCAAATTTGGTTGATTGCCTTACCAGTGGTTCTTAACCATTGCTGTCCATTAGATTTACCTGTCATGCATCTAAACAAAACAAACAAAAAACCAGATGCCCTGGCTAAAATAAGAATCTCTGGGGCTGAAGCTAGGGCATTGGTGTTTTAAAGAAATGCTGCAGGTAATTCTAATAATTAGCTAGGATTGAGGACCACTGAGCTACAAGAATGAAATGCTTGCTTCAAGAATCAGCAGACAGGGTGGGAGGAAGATATTTTGGGCTTGGAGGCTTTCTGATATCCCAAAGCTCACATTATATAGCCAGTGTCTCCTTAGCTTATTCATGAGGCTAGCCATGGTGTTGCTGGGTAACCTATAAGGAGTGGCTGTGTAGAAATGTGTAACTATCAAAAGTCTGAATTCTCTTCATTCATGTTTACCATTCTCAAATAGCTGGCATTAAGAACACAAAACATCAAATGTATCTGTCCTCTCCTCCAAGAATTTGCAGTATCAGTTCTCTTAATATTTGGCATTTTAAATAACACAAATTATTCTAATTTAGCCTATTTCTAGTTAGTGTTCACAAAAATGTCAATATATTATATAATGGGAATTGATGCTAGTTTTGACAGCTTACCCATTATGCAAATGTCTTTGTAGAAAAAAATAGCAAAAAACTCCCTTTTTTTGGATGGGTCAATAAATAATAGCCAGAGCTTGATTAAATCCGGTCACAAGCTCTGGCATTTAGATTAGGTGTTATTTGAAACTTGCATGGATTAATCGATTCTTTTCTTTCAAAGATCTTACACTGAGATGTACCATAGTGGATCAAATACCTTTAATTAACTCAAATGAAAGCAGTATCCAGCACCTACCTATGGTTTTGGAAATTGTTTTGCTATTTAGTTGAAAAAGATTGTTCAGACTATTTGACAGAACATGTAAACTGGTTCTTGGAATTGAGCTAATTTGGAGAGTCTATATTACTTTGGATTAAGTAAGATTTTTGTAGAAAAATTATTTTTTTTGTTGGGAGAAATAAAATGTGGCTCTGAGACTCACTTCTGGGTTCTGAAAGTCATTTAATTTTGTGGAGCCACTGTTTCTCCACCAGCAACTTGGGTATAATGATGATTGCCCTGTACATATTTTAGAGAGATTTGGAGAAGGAAGATCCTGCTGTAAATAAAATATTGCTGAACCTTCAGTAAAGCTTTGTTGAAATATTTTAATAAAATGTGTTATAAATATAGTGAATTAGAGCAATAATAATTGTTAATATTATTAGGAAACTAATAGTCTGAAATGGTGCAGTGTATCCCTAAAGCAATTTGTTTTACCTTTTCTGTATTATGTGGCAATGCAGCAAACTTGGTTTTTTTGTTTTAGTTTTTTTGGGTTGTTTTTTTTTTGAGACTTGGTCTCACTATGTTGTCCTGGCTGGTTTCAAGTAATCCTCCTGCCTCCCTAGCTGGGATTGCACTGCATCTGGCTTCAGACTGTTTTAATGAGTTGCCTGTGTCTATTTCTTCTACTAATAAGATTTTAATTTTACTAGACTGATCTTGAAAGCAGGGACTCTATTTGTCTTTGTGTTGAGTCTGGTCTAGACTCTTGGTACATAATAGATTCAGTAAATGTTCTTTATGTATTTTGGATAAAAATATTAATTTAGTCGTTTTGCAAAAATCATCTTACGCTTTCTTTATTTTTGGGAGGAATACTATTAGAAAACATCATTTTACAGTGTTGGAAAGCATGCTAACATAAATTTTAAGGCAATTCAGTGCTTTTGAAAATGTAAATTGGATTAAGAAGTGAATTATATGAAGTCAAAGTGATCTAGTGGAGGATGGAATATGCTGTTTTATAGTAGGTAGGCAGTGAGGTGCTGGGGAAAGATCATGGACTTTGGAACTAGACCGACCTGAATTTGAATTTGCCACTTTTAAGCTGTGTGATCCCAGGCACATTTCTTAATGTCTTGGTTTCAATTTCTTTGTTTGTAAAATAGGAATAATACTACACACTTCATAGACTAGTTGTAATGATTAAGTAGAACCCCAGTAAAGCATCTGATACAATG
Organism: Tarsius wallacei; assembly: GCA_963574415.1. Taxonomy (NCBI): domain Eukaryota; kingdom Metazoa; phylum Chordata; class Mammalia; order Primates; family Tarsiidae; genus Tarsius; species Tarsius wallacei. The sequence continues at coordinate 7,539 of CAUYQG010132352.1, forward strand.
CCTGGACATATTAGGGGCTATGATAACTGTAATTATTAAGTAAGCTAGCAAAAATATTTTTTTAGGTAGAAAATGATTTAAAAGTGCTTTCAATTTTTCAAAGACAGCCTTTTTTGTTAAATAGGAATCTCTGCCTTTTCTCTCTTTTTTTTTTTTACTTTAATTTACTGGAAGTTAATTTCCAAATGTTTCCAAATTAAATGTTATGAAAGATTGCATAGAATGTATTTTATTCTTTGCTGATAAGGGATCTTGTACTATCAGAGGATTACAAGGTGAAGCTAAGCTGGTGGTTTCATTCTAGCCCCTGTTAGTCCCTGTCACCAAACTACCACACAATTTGGAGCATTTGCCAGAGTTGGCTCAAGAGAGGCCAATCGAGACACTAATAGATGCATTTTCTCCATGAATACACCCTTGGATCACACATAGAATTCCTATTAACAGCAACGAGAGTTAAACTTGTAAATCCCTTATGCATTGATGGGAGAATAGACCTTTTAGTTTACTTAGCCATCTTCCAGTTATTTGGCACTTTCCCCATCCCTTGTGAGTTCTCCAACATTTTCATTAAAGGCTTTTCTATTTTCTATTCTGCTTCATTCAGTTTGGGTTGTAATTCATCTTGGCCTCATGCCTTGGCAGCAATGAATGATTCTAATTGCCTCACTATCTATGTAGTCTGGCCTACTCATAAGCCTTTCAACTTTTCATTCAAGCTTCCTGCAGTATCAACTTCATGGGTCACAAACTTCCCACTCATATCTTTTCATTGCGTCTTAGCTACTTACCTCTTAGGTATTTAAGAAACTTGAGAGAGTTTATCATTATTTCACTCCTTTTCTGTTACACTACCTTATCCTTTTTGTAAAATTAAAGCAGTGCTGCAGAAACCTAAGGATGCAAGGACGACTTTTGTCCAGGCCTTGTATCAGAAGAGGTAGATACCCTAGTTCACATTTACTTGAGCTAGCTATAGTAAAGGGTTAGAAACTAGAAAAGTTACATGTATTCTTCAATATCTACTCTGTTCCCTCTTTTACTACAGTCAGTTCCACTTTCTTGCCCACCCACTGAAATATAAACATTTTTGATCCTGAAGTTAGATGTAGTATGAAGATCATAATGATAAATTGAAAACAAAGGTTCTGCTTTGAACTCGTGATTTTTCTGGCAGACAGGGAGCCTGTTTCTGTACTTTATGTAGAGTGTTTGCTTTTGATTCTGTGTGGCAATGCTTCTTTTGGAGGTTTTATGGAAACCTTTCCATAAAAAAGTTTGTATGATAAAAAGAAATGTATAATAAAATAGTCCTAAAAGGTTTAAAAGGAAAGAATTACATACAAATAGATTATGAGATATTTTAGTTTTTGCTTTCTTTTCCCTATTTTTTTAAAAAAAGTATTCTTAGCATTTAAAAAGTTTTTCATTTTAGAAAATTTCAAATATTACACAATAACATAATAAACTCCCACTTATCCATCCATTGGTAGTCTTAGGGGCTTTATCAAAATCGGGTTGGATTTTTGTGGCAGACTACTTCATAGATGATATTATATTCTTCTGTAATATCTGATTGTCTCTCTTTTTCAGTCCAAAGAGTTGTCTCTTTTGTCTTTCTTTATTAGACAAGATGATTATTGTCAAGAACCGTTGACTCATTAAATTTTGCAAAATAGGATTTAAAAATCCTATCTTTATTTATGATACTGAAGTTGTCCTTTCAGGGGGTTGTCCTTGGGAATTTGATACATATATGTAATAAGATTATAAAATAAAATACAGCATGGGTCTGTATGTATCAATATGTCCAATTTCAATGTAGAACTCTAGAGTTTTATTTAACTATATCCAATCTTCTTCCTCTTATGCTGAAATCGCTCTTCCTTACCTCAGCAATATTACTTATTTGCGTTTTTCCCACAGTATACTCATGATAGCTATACCAACAGTACTACCAATAATATGATCACTGAAAACAGTTTAAGATTTCTTTATAGGTCTTCTCATCTGTGGGATATGTCCCATTAAGTGTGTATAGTCAAATCCCTGTGTTTTAAAGGAATGCGGTTGTTCTTTTCTTTGTGGCTGTGCCATCAACTGGTGGAGTAGACAGAATAATGATCTTTTAAAAACTTCCATGTCTTAATCCCTGGGGCCTTACATGGCAAAAGAGACTTCGAAAATATGATTAAATTAAGGACTTGAGAAGGGTAGATTTTCCTGGATTATCCAAGTGGGCCCAGTATAATCATAAGCATCTTTAAAAGTGCAGGAAAGAGGCAGAACAGGAGGTTGGAGTGTTGTGATATGAGAACTAAATCCATTGCTGGTTTTGAAGATGGAAGGGCTCATTGACAATATATGGTACTGTCCTTCCATAGCTAGAATATGCAGATCTGGTAACAAAGGGTTTGAAATCAAGGTGAAACTTGTGCTTAATGCAATTTTACATAATAATCTATTTGCAAAAATTTTACTAATTATGCTTCTAATTCCAGCATTTGGTAGTAAGGTGGATTGTTCATTAGAAGCAAGCATATTGCTTTTAACTTTTAGCAAGGTTAATTGAGCATTACAAAAATTATTAATAGATTTGACTAGTAGCCAATGGGTACTGAATCTTCTCCTCACAGTTTTCACTAGACAAGTTTCAGGCTCCACCTGTGGCTTCAAACATTTTTTTCTCTATTCCCCAGATATTTCCAATATGCAAGCTGTTGGGCACATTCATCATGCAATGTGACCTCTTCTTCTGTACCTTCATTGGGTGAGTTGGTACAGTGTGGCGCAGAAGTATTTCTGAGAGTCATTACTATAATGTGATGGCTAGAAATAACTTGCGGAAATGACCCAATGACTATATATATATGTGTATCTGCAAAACTGAATATATCCCTGACTCAGCTTTCCTGTAGCAGAATCCCCAAAATGCTCACAGCCACTCCAGCACCACCAATGTGAGAAAAATGGAGACATTGAAGTGAAGAGAAACAGGAGTCTTAACTGATTGTGGTTAAGATATATTACTTTTGTAAATTTTATATGCAAATCCATTGCTAAAATCATGGCCAGGAGTTTGGAAGGATTTTGTATTAGTTACCTATTGCTGAGGAAATTACCACAAACTTGGTCGCATAAACCAATACAAATTTATTATCTTAACAGTTTGGGAAGTCAGAAGCCTGAAAGAGATTTCACTGGGCTTGACTCAAGGTGTAAGCATGATTATGATTTTTCAAATCTCTCTAAGGGAGAATCTTTTTTCCCTTTTTCAGCTTCTAGGGTCTGTGGTTCTTGGTTCATGGTTCCCTTCTTCTGTCTTCAAAGCCACTGGGTTGCATCTTCAAATCTTTCTAGCTCTGATCCTCTTGCATGCCTTTAATAAAGGTCCTTGTGATTACAAATGAGCCACAGAATAACCCCCATCTTAAGATCCTTTATTTAATCACATTTGCAACCCCCCTTTTTACCATGTAAGGTAACACTCACAGGTTCTGGAGATTAGGATGTGGAAATCTTTGGGGGGGCATTATGCAGCCCACCCCAGGTCAAGTGCAGATCCCTAAAACTAAGGAAGCTTTAAAAACAATTTCATGGTCAGCCTGCCTCTGTCCTTCAGTAAAATTTTAAAGCTTTCTTTATATAGGCCCTGTGCGGTTCTTGTTAAATGTGCTTTCAAATATTTAGTTTGCATTTTATTGTTACAATTATAAAAAGCTTTATTCCCTATTTCCATTTCTAGATGGTTATGGTGGTATAAATAAAATACTGATTTTTATATGTTCCTCCTATATTAAGAAGGCAGACTACATTTCTTATTAGTTCTAGTGTTTTTTTTTCACTAGAATCTAATGTTTTTTAGATATATAATGTTAGCATCAGAAAAAAGACTGCTTTATTTTTCCCTTACCAGTTATTTAATTTATTTTTTTTCTTACTGTATTCACAATCTGCACCCAATGCCCAGGCTTTGCTGAAATATTTTATTAATTTAGTTCCAGATTGTTATTAAATTTTTTATAGCAGCATGCCTCTTCTATTTGAAGAATACTTATTTAGCACTTACATTACAAATTTTTGTCAATCTGTTATTATCTAAATGAATAATTATAAACTATATCAGTGGTTCTTAACTTGGGGCTGATTTTGCCCTCTCAGGAATATTTGGCAAAATTTGGAGACATTTCAAATTTTCACAACTGGAGAGGGGAGATGCTACTGGAATCTAGTGGGTAGAAGCTGGGGATGCTGCTAAACATCCCACATGCACAGCTTTCTCCTTTCCTTCCCCAACAAATAATTATCTGGTCCATAATGCCAAGGTTGAGAAACACTGAATTAAATGTATTACAAAGTTTATTGCTTAACTGTGTTCCTCTCCTCTTCATTTTTTCATACCTTAAAGTTATCATGAATATGTTGTTTTGTTAGAGTAGTATATTTACTTTTTTCCCTCAAATGTCTTTTGTTGTTCTCTGTATTCATATATATTTTCAGACATCTTTATTATGCTTGGCAAGTGAATGCTATAATTTTTTTTCATCGCAAATAATTTATTTTTGAATGATATCTTGGCTAGGTATAGGATTTTTGAATTGCATTACTTCTGAGGTATTCTGCCAATATTGTATTCTATTTTCTGATGTTGCTGATGTCAATCTGATTTTTTCCTTTCCTTTATTAAAACATGTTCTTTAGTTATGAAGTTTCATGTATATATATATATTCGTGAAACTTGGAACTTTTACTAGAATACTTAGTAATAATATACTTAGGTATATTTCTTTCCTTCCTCCTTCCCTCCCTCCCCACTTCCCTTTCTACCTCTCTGCCTCTCTTCCTCCCTCTCTCCTGTCCTTTATATCAATGAACACTTTTAATTGTAGACCTGAATGTTTATTTATTCCAAGGAAAGTTACTTCTTTTATTTCTTGAATTATTGTTCCTCTTCCATACTGCATAGGTTTTTATTTTTTACATATTAGGCCTCCTGGATGTGTCCTCCAAGTTTCTAAACTTTTCCCTCATGACTTTTATTTTTTACATATTTTTTCACTGAGCCAAACAATAAACCCTTAAAAAAATTTTAAATTGAGATATTACTTACATACAGTGAAATGTACAGATTTTAATTGTACACATTATTAAGTTTTGACAAAACTTAATACATATACCCATGTAACCTACACCTGCCAAGATACAAAGCATTTTTAATATTCTAGAAAGATTTCTCATGTCTCTTCCCAGACATTTTCAAGTCTCCCACTGGGCAACTACTTTTCTGATTTTCTTCACTTCTTAAAAATATAAATAGAACCACACTTTTAACTATTTTCCATCTGGTTTCTTTGACTGGGTGTGATGATTTTTGAGGTTTATTCATGGGTGTTGCATGTATCAGAAGAGTGTTCCTTTTTATTCCTGAGTATTAATTACTCCATTGTCTGAATATATCGCAGTTTATGATTTCTCCTAATGTTGAATAATAGTTTATTTTCATTTTTGTGCTGTTGTAAATAAATTTCCGATGAATGTCAATGTGCAAGACTTTTTGTGTACGTATGCTTTTATGTGTGTTGAGTAAATATGGGGAAGCAGAATTGCTAGGTCATAGAATAGATCAATTTTCAAAGTAGTTAGTGGGGATATAAATTGATACAACCATAATTTATTTCTACATTGACTCCATACTATTTTGATTACTGTAGCTTTATAATAAGCTTTATAATGCCTTTTGCTTCTTTTTCTTATCCTATTGCACTTGCAAGTATCTCAGTTATATGCAAAAAAAAAGAAAGAAAAAAGTGGAAAAGAAGTGGTAAGAGTAGAAATCTTGTTTCATTTTTGGTCTTGGGGAAAACTTCTGATATTTCACCATTAAATGTTGTATTAGGCTTTTTGTAGATACTCTGTATTAGACAGGTGAGGAGTTTTCTTCTCTTAGTTTGCTGAAGTTTTTTTTTTTAATCATGGATGGGTGTTGAATTTTGTCAAATACTTTTTCTGCATCTATTGAGATGATCGTATGTTTTTTGTATTCTGCTAATATGATGGATTGCATTCATTGATTTTCAAATATTGAACTAACCTTGCATCCCTGGAATAAACTTCACATGATCATGCTGTATTATCCCTACTTCATATTTCTGGGTTCAATTTGCTAGTATTTTTCTAAGGTATTTTTGTGTCTAACAAATGATACTAATTTGTAGTTTTCTTTCCTCATAATTTAAAAAAAATCTGGTTTTGAAGGCCAAGTGTGGTGACTTACACCTGTAATCTCAACACTTTGGGAGGCCACAGTGTGAGGATTGCTTGAGCCCAGGAGTTTGAGGCAGGTCTGGACAACATAATGAGACCTGGTCTGTACAAAAAAATGTTATTTGACTGTCTTCTGGCTTTTAAGGTTTCTGATGAGAAATTTGTGGTAATTCAAATTGTTTTTCCTCTGTACATAAGACCCTTTATAACCCTGGTGGGCCATAGTTCCAATCTAAGTTCAATTTTCAAATGTTTTGATGTGCCAATTTAGTCTGTCTTGTATATGAACCACTATGGATGATGGTTTAAATATTTGTTCAGTTTCCAAAGCCTTTGCTATACTACCTTTGATTTTCTTCTATGCATGCACATCTCAAAAGTGAGCCCGTGATTTTGTGGATTTGTATAAAGAATTTGAAAATCTTCTTCTCCAGCTCTATCTTCTCTGGAGTCTACTCATGCTCTCTGGCCCACGAGGGTGTCTGGATCTTATATATCCGTCCAGAAAGGTAGAATTTAGTTGGAGTTGCAATCAGAATGCTCACTCCTTTGCAGGTTGCTTGTACCAGTTTTCATCACTTTTTACAATCAGCTAGTCTACTTTTAAACAATTGTTGAAGAATTGAAATTTTTTTTTTTTGAGTTGGAGTCTCTGTTGCCCAGACTAGAGTGCAGTGGCCGCTCCCGGCCACCGCAGCCTTGACCTGCTGGGCTCCGGTGATCCTTCTGCCTCAGCCTTCCGAGTAGCTAGAACTACAGGTGTGCGCTACCACACCCGGCTAATTTTTTTTTTTTTTTTTTTTTGAGTTGGAGTCCCACTCTGTCACCCAGACTGGAGTGCAGTGGCCGCTCCCGGCCACTGCAGCCTCGACCTGCTGGGCTCCAGCGATCCTTCCGCCTCAGCCTTCCAAGTAGCTGGAACTACAGGCGCGTGCTACCACGCCCGGCTAATTTTTGATTTACTGTGGAGATGAGGTCTCGCCAAGCTGCCCAGGCAGGTCTCAAACCCATGGGCACAGGCAATCCACTCACCTCAGCCTCCCAAGGCGCGGGATTACAGGCTGAGCCACCGAGCCCGGCTTTTTTTGATTTTTTAAATACTTGTTTTTATTTTTTCTACCTCGTTGAGAATATAGAATAGTTAGTCGCTTAATTTTTTGATTTATTGTAGAGATGAGGTCTCGCCCAGTTGTCCAGGTGGATCTCGAACCCGTGGGCTCAGGCAATCCACTCACCTCAGCCTCCCCAAGCGAGGGATTACAGGCTGAGCCATCGAGCCTGGCGAATTGAAAATTTTTAATTGGGGTAAAAAATGTATGACATAAAATCTACCATTTTAACTATTTCTAAGTTTACAGTTCAGTAGTATTAAGTATATTCACATTATTGTGCAACCAGTCACCAGAACTTCCACATCTTGCACAACTCTATACCCATTAAATAACTTTCCATTTCCCTCTCTCTATCCCCTGGCAACTGCCATTTTATGTTTTCTATGAGTTTGACTACTTTAGATACCTCATATAAGTGGAATCATACAGAATTTGTCTTTTTTGTGACTGACTTACCTTACTTAGAAGAATGTCTTCAGGTTCATCCATGTTGTAGCATGTGTCAGAACTTCATTCTTTTTTAAAAGCTGAATAATATTCCTTTGTATGTATATATCAGTTTGTTTTCTCATTCATCCACTGATGGGCATTTGGATTGCTTCCACCTCTTGGATATTGTAAATAGTGCTGCTATGAACATAGGTGTGGAAACATCTCTTCAAGATCTTTCTCTCAATTTTTTTGATATTTGTCCAGAAGTGGAATTGTTGGATTATATATTAATTCCATTTTTACTTTTTTGAGAAATCACTATATTGTTTTCTATAGCAGTTGCCACCATTTTACAGTTCCACAACAGTGCACAAGGATTCCAGTTTCTTCATTTCCTCACCATCGCTTGTTGTTTTCTGGTTTTTTTTTAAAATGTTGTTCTTTGGTAGTAGCCATCCTAATGGGTGTAAGGTAATATCTCATTTTGATTTTGATTTGCATTTCTCTATGACAACCCAACTACTTTTGATCACTTATCATTGTTGACGGATTTTTTTTGATATTTGTCCAGTTTTTTAAAAAGTGTAAAATCAGTGGGAGAGACAAATTTTAGGAAGCTAACCTTGCCACATCAGAACAAGAACTGTAATAATTTTTAATTGAATGTCAGCTATTGTAAATTTTATGTTTTGAGTGATGGATTTTTTTTCTTTTTTTTTTGAATTGAAGTTTCACTTCGTCGCCCAGGCTTGGGTACAGTGGCATGCTCATGCCCACCCCAGTGTCGACCTGCTGGGCTCTGGCAATCCCTCCGCCTCAGCCTTCCAAGTAGCCGGAACTACAGGTGCGTGCTACCACACTCGGTTAATTTTTTATTTATTGAACATAATTTTTTTATTTATTGTAATTTATTTATTTACTGCTAATTTTTATTTATTGTAGAGATGAGGTTTCGCCAAGTTGCCCGGGCTGGTCTCGAACCCTTGGGCTCAGGCAATCAACTAGCCTCGGCCTCCCAAAGTGCTGGAATTACAGGCTGAGCCACCGAGCCTGACCGGATTTTTTTTTTAAGTGTTGGACTTTTTTCAAGAGGCAGTTATTTGGAGATTAACTTGATTTTGGGGGGTTTGTTTTTAAATCTTTATAGAGGTGGTGTAGGCTTTATTCTAGGACTAGTTTAGCTTCAGTATTAAAGGCATACCCAGCTAGTTATCGCTACTGAATGCCCTATGTTTTTAATACATCTCTTCAATCTGGTTGGTGGGAATTGATAAACTTCAGTGAACTCTGGGAATAATTCAGTTTGTAGTTATTTGGAAACTGTTCTTTTCTTGACCATTGTTTTTTGCCTGGCATTGTGGAATTTTATACTCTGGTCACACAGATTGATATTCAGCCAGAAACTCAAAGGACACTATACAGGTTCCTAGAGCTCTTTGTACAGCTTTGTCCTATACAATATTATCCCATAACTTCGATTCATCTTACTTCACTTGTACTCCAATATCTGCCTCCTCAACTCAGTAGTACTGCTGGGCCCTGTTTTGGGTTCCACTTCCTTGTACCACAGGGATGCCTCCAGGGATCACCTTGCTTGTTTCCCTTCTCTTAGACATCATGGTCCTGCACTATTTGTTATCTACTGTTCAAAATTAGTTGTTTCATATATTTTGTTCTTTATTCTAGTTGTTTTTAGTTAAGTTCTAGAGAAGTTTTGTAAAAAGAAGCAGAAGTCCACCTCTTTGTATTTTTGCTCTGTGTTTTGAGCTATTTCTTCTACTTAGGCTTCTAATTTGATTTTCAGTAGTGATAATTCTTCTTTTCAATTCAGCTACTGAATTCTGGAATCAGAAAATCATGATTTATTCCACAAAGTTATTTTTGTGTTATAATATAATCCCATGTATTCTTTTATCTTTATGTTAAAGCTATTATGTATCTTTTCCAGCATTAATAGCTTCTACTTAATTTTTGCTTCTTATTTTTTGAGGTGTTTTGAGTTACCTTAAATATATTGTTTTTTTTAAAATGACTTATATTTACTGCCAGGGCTTATAACATTTGAAAGTATCTTGAGTAGTAGTAGCAAACTCATGAATGGAGGGAGGGACAACAGTGCTTCCTCTTATGGGCTGTTGATGTATCAGTTGAAAGTCTGTAAGATTTTTGTCCTGCTCAAATAAGGCCTTAACATTTTTAGCATGCTATCTAATGTCCATGTCATTCTAAATTCTCTTGTTGCCTTCCCAAATGGATCCTGTGTTCAAGATATTATATTTGGAATTCCACATATAACCCATTTTCTTAAGCATTTGTACTTTTGCAACCACTATCTTCTGCCTGTTATGCTGTCTTCACTCTTGTCCTCCCAGAATATTCTTTCTTTGGGATTTACCTGATCAGGCCTTTCACTTCAACAGGGGTAGGGCATGGCCCAATGGGATCAGAATAAAGGACATCCACTGGGCAGGTTATGTTGAAGTAGAGAACCAAATAATTTCTGTGCTATGTATGTGCAGTACATTAATCATATTCCGAAGAGAAATATTCATCAGTATTACAGCGAAATACTGAGGCTAGGTAAAGCCATGACAGAAGTTTATTCTCTGATACTTCTGAGAGGCCGGAAGTTTCATTTCACGGGCCAAGGCAGGAACATGGAAGAGAAAGAGAAAATGACTCTTCTTACAGTCCTGATTCTCCTCCTCACAAACAACTCATGATTTTGATACCAGGTACAGAGCCTTCTTTGTATTCTAAGTCTTGTCATCATCCTGGAAACTTTGGTGTCAGAGACCCATATAAACGTTCTCAGCTTCAGTGATATTTATCTGCCCTCCATATTGAAAAACATTTCCCATTGTCATTTGTGAAACTTGGACTGCCAAGATCTGAATTAATATCGAACTTTATTATTATTTTTAAAAATCCTGTAAAAATCATACTAGTTGTTACATATCTATACAGATTATGCTTTTTTTTTTGGTTCTTTGTGATACTTAGAGTCCTTGAAGCTTCATTTCCTTTCAAAGTATCTGCAGTCTTCTAGTTGTCCAACCTAGACACTAGACACCAAAGTACATACGTTCAATTACTCTTGTCAATACTCTTAAGTTTCCTACCATTTGTCATTTCACTGTGCCTATTTTCCAAAACCTCAAATCAGGAACAGTGCAGAAGACTGTCTTCTCTGTTTCAACATCTGGTCTTCTGGAAAAAGTGATCACAGTCATAAATATTAGTATTTAAAATAATATAAATATATGTGTTATCATTAATAATACTAACACATATTTATTTTTATTCATAATACAAACTCAACCAATTCCTTAGGGAAATTCAAGTCTTCATGGTATTATGCCCAGACAAAAAATTGGTCTCTAAATTCACATGAAGAGAATAACATATTGTTTTGAAAATATTATAAACAAAATAATGAACTGTTTTACAATATACCATCAATGATATCACATGAAAGTTTACCTCACTAAAAAGAAAATTTTAGGGGATCTGCGTAAGGTGATCTTGGCACTTTAAGGTAGTTTATTAACTAATTTAATCCCGTGAAACAATATTTTTATCAGTCAGTATTCCTGATTGCAATTCTTGATTGCAAACAAAAGAAAATCGACTGTCTAAATTACAAGCAAAAAAAGAAAGAGACTATTTTGGAAAGATATTTCACAGAATTATTCATAAAGAGCTTGGGGGACTTGCTTCAAAAAGTGGGTGGGAATCAAGGGAGGCAAAGCTGAGAAAGATCTTATCATAGAAATAGTCTGCAAAGGATACTTATGTGTTGCTGCTGCCTGCCCCTAGACTACTGATTCTCCCTTCTTCTGCCACCACTATGACAAATAGTCTATGCATCTTTGCTTCACTTTCTCGAAGTCCAAAGATTAGAGATAATCCAACTGATCAAGCCTCGGTCACATGTATATGTCTAGCTTTTAGGGAACGGGGAGAGGGAATATTTGCACTTTCTTTGGTGTCTGTGGGGGAGTGCAGATCCTGCTTCTACTTATCTTGGGGTTTCCAAGATTACCTTAGGCAGGGCATTTGGATGTTGAGCTGCTAAAAATAGCAAATGCTCACTCTGTCCTTCAAATAGTCCTGTGTAAATATTATTGATCTTAGCCAAGATTTTGATCATTATTGGACAGTATGAGTTAAAGATTGTATTTGGTGACAACTACCTGGAGTGCTGCTAGTCTATGTTTCCAATTAAATAAGGACTCATTTTCTACAACAGATGGTTGAATTGGGATGGTTGAATTGGGAGTAGGACTAATATCTTCTTGTGAAAATTAAGTTTTATAATGTAGACACAGGACTCATTAGAAGGCCACCCTTGGTGCAAAACAAGCTGTGGGAGTACTCATAGGCCTGATCAAGAGTCCATTTTAAACAATGATTATGAATTTTCTGTAATATGCAGACAAAGGGAACATTTATGCCCCATCTAATAATATTAGCCTAGAAAAATTTAAGACAGATATTGATATCTCCTTTGCTATTCAAAAAATTTGCTAGATGGGCTCAGTGGCTTAGTCTGTAATCCCAGCATTTTGGGAGGCCGGGGAGAGTGGATTGCCTGAGCCCAAGGGTTCAAGACCAGTCTGGGCAACTTGGCGAGACCATGTCTCTACAATAAAATAAAAAATAGCCGGGCGTGGTAGCAAGCATCTGAAGTTCTGGCTACTCGGAAGGCTGAGGCGGAAGGCTCGCTGGAGCCCAGAAGGTTGACGCTGAGGTGACCATGAGCGTGCGTGCCAATGTACTCCAGCTTGGGTGAAGAAGTGAGACTCCAACTAAAAAAAAATATAATAAAAATTTGCCAAGGTCCCATACATATAATGCCTAGCTTTGAAAATTGTTACTGAGTATTGTTATTATTTGGCATACTTAAAAAAAAAAGATATTTGAGAAATGTACTCCAAACTAATTGAAAGATAGAACTTTTATGAGTTTTTAAAAATTTTGACTAGATAATAGGGTCACATGATTAAAAAATGGCACTGAGTGCAAAATCTCCTCTTACCCTATATGTCCAGTGCTCTGTCCACCATAGTTAACAACTTAATTTGATTTCTGTAATCTTCCCAGTCACTTTTATTAAAATATAAGCAAATATGTATATGCAATTTTGCTTAACCCTTTTTAATAAACAAAACTATCATACCATATTCACTTTCCTACACCTTGCTATTTTTTAAAAAAAACTTAAGTATTAGAAGTCTTTTTTTATAGAGAAAGGTAAAAATTTTCTCTTTCTTTTTCTTTTAAATAATAACCTATTTGTAGATATACAATACTTTAAAAATATTTGGTCCTTTATTGAAGGAGATTCTATTTGATTTCCTTAAGAATGTAGTTCGGGCTGGATATGGAGAGTTATGCCTGTAAACCTAACACTTTATGAGGTCAAAGTGGGAGGATTGCTTGGGGCCCAGAATTAGAGACCAGCCTGGACAAAATAGCAAGACCTCACCTCTACAAAAAATTTAAAAAATTAGCCTGATGTGGTGATTCACACCTGTAGTTTCAGCTACTCTGGAGGCTGAGGCAGGAGGATTGCTTGAGCCCAATAGGTTGAGGCAACAGTAAGCCATGATTGTGTAACTCTACTCCAACTTGGGTGACAGCACAAGATCCTATACCTTCCCAAAAGAAAAACAACAGCAACAAAAAGATAGTTAGATTTAGCACTTGGCATCAGGTATTCTTTGGTATTTTTGAGTAGCATTTTAAAGTTTTCTTATTCTAGATTTTGACCATTTCTTGTTATGTTTATTAGTACATATTCTATTTTGAGAAAGGGTATTGAAAGTGAAATCCTCTCTTCTATTTTTTTTTTTTTTTGAGTTGGAGTCTCACTGTCACCCAGACTGGAGTACAGTGGCCGCTCCCGGCCACTGCAGCCTCGACCTGCTGGGCTCAGGAGATCCTTCCGCCTCAGCCTTCCGAGTAGCTGGAACTACAGGCACGCGCTACCACGCCCGGCTAATTTTTTTTTTATTTATTGTAGAGATGAGGTCTCACCAAGTTGCCCAGGCGGGTCTTGAACCTGCGGACTCAGGCAATCCACTCACCTGAGCCTCCCCAGGCGAGGGATTACAGGCTGAGCCACCGAGCCCGGCCTCTCTTCTATTTTCTACCAGTTGTTCTTATATATAAAATATGATTTTTAGATAATAATTTTGTATTACATTAAGTCCCCTACATGCAAACCCTTAAGTTGTGAACTTTCCAAGATTCAAACATGTGTTCATATGTGTAATCACGTAAGTTAGTTTGTTTGTCTGGCACACATTGTCATGTACATGTATCCTATATAAATGATTGTGCTTTTGTGTACTTTACTGTACAGTACTGTATAGAGGATCTTTATTTCAAGCCCAGGATGTCTGGAAACAAGTGTAAAAAACAGCAGTGATATAGCTTGTAATGTATGGCCGATTGTGTTAGTTGAGTATCTAGACTAACTTTGTTTGACTTATGAACAAATTGGACTTACGAAATGCTTCAGAGCAGAACTTGTTCATATATAGGGAACTTACTGGATATTAATGTACTGAATTATTTTACCATTTTTGATAGTTTGTGGTTCTTTTGAGTTTTTCAGTCAAATTATCTGCATTTTTAAATGTTTCTATTGGCTAGTACATTAAGTGTTTGTTAATGAATAGTGATGATAGTGACCTACTTCTTTCTCACTGTAGTGTCAATGCTTCTAATGTTCCCCATAAAACATGTTGGGGTAATTGGGGACACAATTTATTATTTTAAGGATGAATTTCTATTTTGTTCAGTTTTTTAAAAATAAAAAATGTTTGTTGGAATTTTTAAAACCTCTTTGTACCCTGGAGATAAACTTTTTTAGTTGTCATTAGAACTACTAATACAATTTTTATATATTAATAGCTTTGAACAATTATTGCATATCCTTTTTGTCATGTTAATATTTTAATAAATGTCATATGAATATCATATTATCACAATGTCTGGCACATATTAGGGACCATGGGGATGTTGACATATTGACATGTAAATTTCAGATATTATTAATGTTTTAAGAAATTAAACACTACATTTATAGCTAAAGACCCCCACCCTATCCTGTGACCCTCCTTTCTTTATGAGAAATAGTAGATATACTTAAGCTGATGCAGACTATGGAATATATGTGATTCCAAATACATTTTGTGTATAATATGTAACATATAAATACAATTCTTTACATATATCATTCAATACATATATTTCTATAATTTTTAGTTTTTTAACTCAATAATATGTTGTTGAAATGTGTCCATGTTCATACATGTGGCTTTAGTTGATTTACCATAATATTCTAGTTCTCTGCTGTGGGACAATTTAAGCTGCTTCTATTTATTTTTATTTTGTTTTATGTTTTGCTTTTATGGATGGGTTAAGGAAACAAGGATACAGCAGAGAATATCTCTGACCATGTGCCAGAATTTCTCTGGGAGCATAGACCTAAAAATAGAGGACATGGGTCATAGGCCATATTTATCTTTAAATTTAGTATATTTGCCAAATTCCTTTCCAAAATATTTGTTCCATACAATAATATGTTAAGTGTTCCTATTTCTCCACGTTCTTCTTCACATTAGTTGTTTTCAGATTTTGAAGCATTTTAAGAATTAGAAATGGCATAGTACAATTTGAATTTGTATTTTCTGGATATTAATGAGGTTGAAAGCATATTTTCATATTTCTTAGTCATTCAGGTACTTTCTTCTGTGAATTTCCTGTTAATTTCCATTGTTTATTTTTCTCTAAGGTTATTTGTCACTTTTTATTATTTAACTATATATTCTGCATATTCAGTCTTTGGTGTCACATGAACTGCAAATATCTTCTGCTAGATTGTGGATTTCTTTCTATTTTGTTTATGATGTTTTGATCCTGAAGTTATACATTTTAATGCACTTCATTGTATTTTCATTTATGGTTTATATCTTATTTTGTTTTGAGTTGTGGGGTACATGTGAGGGTTTGCTACATAAGTCAATTGCATGCAGGTGAGGTTTGGACTTCTAGTGAGCTCTCACCCTGGTAGTGGATCTGGTACCCAGTGTGTGGTTGTGTACCCCTTATCTCCTCCCTCCGTCTCTTCTTTAGCAGTGTTCAGCATCTGTTGTTCCCACCTTTGTGCTCATGTGTTCAGTGATCAGGGCCCACTTATGGATGAGAACATGTGGTATTAAGTTTTTTGTTTCTTTGATAGTTCACTTAGAATCATGACCTCCAGCTGTATCCATGTTGCTGTCAAGGACATAGTTTTGTTCTTTTTTATGGTTCTGTAGTATTCCTTCATGCATATGTACCACATTTTCTTATCCAGTCCACCTTTGTTGGGCATCTGGGTTGGCTCTATGTTTTTGCTATTGTGAATAGTGCTGCAATGAACATACATGTGCAGGTGTCTTTGGTAGAGTGATTTATGTTCCTCTGAGTTATTCCCAGAAGCAGGATTGCTGGATCATATGGTAGCTCAATTTTAGTTCTTTGAGAAAATGCCACACTGCTTTCCACAAAGGCTGAACTAGCTTACATTCCTACCAACAGTGTAGAAGCATTCCCTTTTCTCTGCAGCCTTGCCAAAACCTGTTGTTTTTTGAATTTTTAATGATAGCCATCCTTACTGGTGTGAAGTAGCATATGTAGTTTGATTTGTATTTCTCTGATGATTAGTGAGGCTGAGTATTTTTTCATATTTGTTAGCTGCTTGTATGTCTTCATTTGAGAATTATCTGTTCATGTCCTTTATCAACTTGTTAAATGGGTTTTTTTTCCCTGTCAATTTGAGTTCTTTGTAGATCCTGGATGTTAGACCTTTGTCATATGCATAGCTTGCAAATATTTTTTCCCATTCCATGGGTTGTCTCTTTACTCTCTTGATGGTTTCTTTTTTGTACAAAAGCTTTTTAATTTGATAAGGTTCTACCTGCTAATCTTAGCTTTTGCTGCATTTTCTCTTGAAGACTTGGCCATGAATTCATTGCTTACTCTGATGTCCAGAAGGGTGTTCCCCAAATTTTCTTCTAAGATTCTTACAGTTTGAGGTTTCACATTTAAGTCCTTGATCAATTTTGAGTTAATTTTTGTATATGGTGATAGGTAGGGATCCAGTTTCATTGTTCTACATGTGGTTAGCCAATTTTTCCAGCATATTTGCTAAATGTGGTTTCCTTTCCCCCAATGCTTGTTTTTGTCAGTTTTGTTGAAGATGAGTTGGTGAAGGTTTGTGGTTTTATTTCTGGATTCTCTGTCTTGTTCCATTGGTCTATGTGTTTATTCCTGTACCTCTACCATACTGTCTTGGACATTGTAGCCTTGTAGTAAAGTTTGAAGTCTAGAAGTATGATGCCTGCAGCTTTGTTCTTTTTGTTGAGGATTTCCTTAGCTATTTGGGCTCTTTTTTGCTTCCGTATGATTTTCTGTATTGTCTTTTCTAGGAATGTGAAAAATGATGCTGGTAATTTGATAAGAATTGCGTTTAATCTGTAGATTGTCTTGGGTAGAATGGACATCATAATGATATTGATTCTTCTAATCCATGAGCATGGGATGTTTTTCCATTTGTGTCATTCTTGATTTCTTTGAGGAGTGTTTTGTAGTTTCATTGTAAAAGTGTTTTTTGGTTAGGTGGATGCTGCGGTATTTTTGTGTGTGTATGGTTATTGTGAATGGGATTGCATTTTTTATTTGGTTCTTAGCCAGATTGTAGTTGGTGTATACAAATGCAATTTCTATTCCAAGACTTTGCATACCTTATCAGTTTTGGATTTTCTTATTAGTTTTTGTGTTTTTTGGGGTTTTTTTTGAGGTGAGGTTTTACAATATTGCTCAGGCTGGCCTTGAACTTTTGGGCTCAAGTTATTCTCTTGCATTAACCTCCCAAAGTGTTGGGATTACAGATGTGAGCTACCATGCCCAACCTTCTTGTTAGTTTTTTGCCTTAATGATCTGTCTAAGGCCGTTAGCTGGGTATTAAAGTCTCCGACTATAATTGTATGGCTTTCTATGTCCTCTCAGTTTAATTAGCAATTGTTTTTATAAAGCTGGGTGCTCCTAGGTTGAGTGCATATATACTCAAGATGAATATTTCTTGCTGGTGGATTGAGCCTTTGATCATTATGTAGTGTCCTTCAGTGTCCTTTTTAACTTTTATTGGTTTACATTCTGTTTTGTCTGACATAGAACTAGCTACTACTGCTCTTTTTTGTTTTCCATTTTGTTTTCCTAGATCTATCTCTATCTCTTTACCCATTTAGCAATTACTGTCATTAATACTAGGTGAATATTATTCCATATATCTTTTTATGCAAACATATACAGTTGGCCCTTCATTTCAATGTATTTTGCATTTGCAGATTCATCCAACCTGTATCAAAAATATACTATTTGCAGGATGCAGAACCTGTGGACAGAGAGGGCTCCCTTTTTCTTTGTGATTCTGCGGGGCCTACTACAGGACTTTAGCATCCATGGATTATAGTATTTTTGGGAGTCCTGGAACCAATACCCTGTGGGCACAAAGGGATGACTATATGTATGTGTACATATTTAGGCAGAAATGTAGCTATTAAAGAATAGCTTAGGTTGGAAGTTATAAAAATAATTTTATAAGAGTGGATCAAATGGTAGATACTATTTAAAAAATATTAAATTTAATTTGATGTAAGTTTAATAGATATAAAAGAGACTGAAGTTAAATAAAGCAATGTTGAACTTTAAGTAAATGCCCGTTCACAAAAGGATTTATTTCTTTTAATAGTCATCTTATGGTTAAAAAGTATTATAAAAAAACTTCAAGAAGTTAAAGCATAATGTTTTATTAAATGAATGTTTAATTTTAAACAGTATTGTTTGACACTTTGGTATGAAAACAAGAATAATAGCACTCTTAGATTTCCCATTTAGGGCAATAGGTGAGTAGAATTCCACATCAGCTCCAATTTCCATTGTAGACACCTACAGTTCTTACTTCAGGAGAGCCCCACAGTCCTTGCAAAACTTGAGCCCAGTTTGGAGAGCTGCCAGGAACTCACACAAGCTGTATTGCCCCTATTTAGGAGCACAAGGTATGCCCCCTGCATCTACTCCCTGTGAGCCAAGCTACTGCAGCACACCACCATTTTGAGACCACAATAATTTTTGGAGTATGCCCTCCTCTGGAGGCCAGTAACCACTTGCTGTCTCTCCAGTACTGGGGCTCCATCTTCATTCCTTTTAAGCCCATTCCAGTAGCTGAATGCCATAATCTCAATAGTGTGGAGCCTGGGCCCAAGATTGGCTGTGACTCTGGTCTTGCACAGCAGGGAAACCAACTCGTGCTGTGCTCATTTTTGGTCAGAGGAACAATCTGGCAGTCCTACCCAGGGCAAATCTGCCCCTGAGCCAGCCAAATTGCTGTATGGCCTTACCTGAGTTGGAGAGGCCCTCAAGCCTTTGAGCAGCTGACATGCTCCCAGACTGGTGGAGCAGCTATGTGCCTGCATCCACGGCCTGAGAAAAAGTCCTGTGGTACCCTACTTACTGCCGACAAGTCCCTGACCTTCCCAACAGCCCTGCAACTGCAGCAGAGCCCGAGAAACAGCTTCATGTGCTGCCCCTGGCTGACATGCCCTGCACAACAGAGCAGCTGTGTGCCTACATCCGAGACCTGAAGAAGCCTGATGGGCACCTCAGTGGGCATGTCTCCACGCCAGCCAAACAGCCTTGCACAGTACCCCAGACCTGAGAAACCCCAGGCTGATTGAGGAGCTGAGAGCACCCACATCCTGGGCCAGAGAAACAGCCCCATGGGCCATGCCCAGCAGACAAGCCCCTAGCTGAGCAGCCTTGCACCTGCATCCCAGGCTTGAGAGCTCTGTGGGGCACCCACCCCTAGAAGACACACACTCCAGCCAGCTGAGAAGCTATGCAACCACATTCTTGGTATAAGAACAGTCTCAGGAGCTGCTTTTGGCAAACATGCCCCTAGGCTGACTGAGCAATCACATGCACAGACTCCGACCAGAGTTACAGCCTCTTAGCCCCAGCTGCAGCCCCAAGTTGGCTGACCCACTGTGGTATGCATGTGCCCCAACCTGAGAAACAGTCTGATGAGCCCACCACAGGCAGAGCTGTGCCACTGTTGGCATGGACTCTCTCAGCCTAGGCCAGTGAGATACCCGAACACATTACTAGTATGGATTGCAGTTTGAAGAAACTACACAAAGACTACACTATTGTATCCACCTAGAACCAATTCCATTGCACTTCATGAAACAAATACCCTAAGACCCATTTATGCAAAAAAGGCATTCCTTGTGAAAACTACTTTATAAAATTGTGTAGAAATCAGTATAGGGGCACATCAAATATGAAAAAGCAAGAAAACATGACATTTCCAAAGGAACATAATAATTCATCAGTAACTGACCCCAATCATACAGAAATATATAAAATGCCCTAAAATAATTCAAATTAATATTCATAAAGAAACTTGAGATATAAGAGAATACAGATAGACAATTCAATGAAGTCAAGTAAATGATTCATGATTTAAATGAGAAATTGAACAAAGATATAGATATCATAAAAAAGAACAAAAAATAAATCATATAAATGAAGACTTCAATGAATGAAAAAAGAATATAATTGAGAGCTCCCATAACAGAATAAATAATTCATGAACTTGAAAACAAGTCATCTGAAACAACATAGGCAGACAAAAAAATAAATAAAAAGAAAGAAAAAAGCCTGTAAAATATATAGGGCACCATTAAGTGAACAAATATTTGCTTTATGGCCATTCCAGAAAGAGAAGAGAAGGGAAAAGTTAAGGAAAAAATGATGAATGAAATCATAGCAGATGACTTCCCAAGTCTTGGTAGAGAGATGGGCATTCAGGTCCAGGCTCAAAGAATGCCAAAATGATTCACTAAAACAGATCTTCTCTGAGGCATATTATAGACAAATTGTAAAAAGTAATGACAAAGAAAGAATTCTAACAGCAGCAAGAGAAAAGCCTCAAGTCACATATAGGGGAATTTCTGTTAGACTACAGTGAATTTCTCAGCAGAAACCTTAGGTCAGGAGAGAATGGGATGCTATATTCAAAGCACTGAAAGAAAAAAAAAACCCCTGCTAGTCACACATTTTATACCTAGCAAAGCTATCCTTTAGAAATTAAGGAGAAATAAAACATTTCACAGACAAGCAAAAACTAAGGGAATTCATCACCTCTAGACCAACTGCTCAAGAGAGTCTTACATCTGGAAGTGAAAAGATGACAATCATCATCATGAGTTACATGCGTAACTATACTCACTGGTAGAACGAATACACAAGGGAGAAATAGAAAGGAATCAAGCCTGATTACTATATAAAACCACCCAACAACCAAAATAAACAATAAGAGAGGAAGTAAGGAAAAAAGGACATATAAAACAACCAGAAAAATATCAATGAAATGACAGGAATAAGTTCTCCCTTATTAATAATTACCCTGAATGTAAATAGATTAAATCCCCCATTTAAAATATATAACCTACCCAATTAGATGAAAAGTTCAAACTCAACTAT
Source organism: Tarsius wallacei (assembly GCA_963574415.1). Taxonomy (NCBI): domain Eukaryota; kingdom Metazoa; phylum Chordata; class Mammalia; order Primates; family Tarsiidae; genus Tarsius; species Tarsius wallacei. The sequence goes on from CAUYQG010132352.1 coordinate 28,949, forward strand.
GTGCTGCCTACAAGAAATTCACCTAACCTGTGAAGACACACATAGATTAGAAATGAAGGGATGGAAAAAGATAGTTTATGCAAACAAAAACAAAAAGCAAACAGGAGTAGCTATACTTATATCAGAAAAAAACAGACATTAAGGCAAAAGATGTAAAAAGAGACAGAGAATAACATTATATAATAATAAATGGACTAATTTAGGAAGAAAATATAACAATTATAAATTTATGTACGCCCAACACTAGAGCACCCAGAGATATAAAACCAATATTATTAGATATGAAAGAAGAGATAGGCCTCGATACAATAATAGTTGACTTCAACACCCCACTGTCAGCATTGGGCAAATCATGTAGACAAAATCAACAAAGAAATTTTAATTTAAACAGTACTATAGATCAAATAGACATAACAGTGTTTACAGATCAGCTCACCCATAGTTGCAGAATAGAATTTTTAATACCAGCACATGGAACATTCTCCAGGATTGCTTATATTTTAAGACACAAAACAGGTCTTAAAATTTTCAAAAGACTGGGCATAGTGGCTCATATCTGTAATCCCATTACTTTGGGAGGCCAAGGCAGGAGGGTTGCTTGAGACTAGGAGTTCAAGACCAGCCTAATCAATACAGTGAGACATTGTCTCTACACAAAAACTTGTTTTTTAAATTGAAAACTACAATGGAATAAAATGAGAAATCAATAACAAAAGGAACATTAAAAAATTATACAAATACATGGAAATTAAACATGTTCTTGAACAACCAATAGGCAAAGAAAGAAATTAAGAATGAATTTTAAAATTCCTTGAAACAAATAAAAATGGAATAACAACGTAACAAAACCTATGGGACCCAGCAAAAGCAGTATTAAGAGGCACATTTATAACAATAAATGCCTACATTAAAAAAACTAGTAATATTTCACATAAACAGATAGAAAAAGATTTCAACAAACAACAGTATATCTCAGTATATCTCAGGAAACAAGAAAGCAAGAGCAAGACAAATCCAAAATTGTTAGACATAAGGAAATAATAAATATCAGAGCAGAAATACATGACACTGAGAAAAAACAGTGCAAAAGATAAATGGAACAAAAAGTGTTTTTTAAAAGAATAAACAAAATAAAAATGCCTTTAGATAGACTAAGAAAAAAAGAAAGAACTCAAGATCAGGCACAGAAAAGGAGACATTACAATGGATTACCACAGAAATGCAAATTATCTTTAAAGACTACTATGAACAGCTAGATGCCAATACATTTAATAACCTAGAGAAAATGGATAAATTCTGGGACAATACAACCTAGCAATATTTAACCAAGAAGAATAGAAAATCTTAACAGACCAATAATGCATAATGCAATTTAATTAGAAATAAAATGTATTCCAACAAAGCAAAAACCCAGGACTGGATAACTTTGCCACTGAATTCTATCAACCTTTTAAAGAAAATTCATATCATTTTTTTCAAACTATTCTAAAACATTAAAGCAGAAGGAATTCTTTCTAATTCATTTTATCAGTAGGAAATGAATTTGGTATCAATCTAACCAGCATAAGCCTGGTACCAAAGCCAGACAAAGACACAGCAATATTAAAAAGAAAACTATAGGCCAGTATTCCCAATGAAAACTGATGCAAAAATCCTCGACAAAATACAAGCAAACCTAACCCAACAGCACATCAAAAAGATAATACATCAAAATCAAGTGAGATTTATCTCAGGAATGCAAAGATGGTTCAACATATGCACATCAATAAATGTGATACATCACATTGACAGACTGAAGGACAAAAACCATATGATCATCTCAATTGATGCAGAAAAAGCATTTGCTAAAATCCAACATCACTTTCTGGTTAATAAAACTCTCAATAAAGTATAGAAGGAAAAGTACTTCAACTCAATAAAGGCCATATAGAGCAAGCTAACAGCTTACATCATACTGAACAGGGAAAAGCAGAAAGATTTTATTTCTGGGATTGGAACTGAAAACCAAGATGCTCACTTTCACTCTTATTCAACATTATACTGGAAGTTCTAGCCAGAGCAATTAGGCAAGGGAAATAAAGAGCATCTGAATTGGAAAGGAGGAAGTCAAATTGTCCCTGTTTGTAGACAGCATGATCTTATATATAGAAAAACCTGAAGACTTTACCTCAGTAAAGTTGTAAGATACAAAATCAGCATATCAAAATCAGTAGTTTTTCTATACAAAGACACAAAAATTAGCTGAAAAGTAATTCAAGAAGGCAATCCCACTTACAGCAGTTACAAAAAAAAAAAAAAAAAAAAAAAAAAAGCCCTGGGAATAAATTTAACCAAGGATGTGAAAGACCTCTACAAAGAAAGCTACAAACGCTGATGAAAGAAATTTAAGAGAGTACAAACAAATGGAAATATATCCCAAGCTCATGGATTTGAAGAATTAATATTGTTAAAATCGCCATACTATTCAAAGCAATCAAATATTCAGTGCAACTCATATCAAAATATCAATGACATTCTTTACAGAAATAGAGCAAAATACTAAAATTTGTATAGAACTACAAGCAATCCTAAATAGTCAAAGTAGTACTGAACAGAAAGAACAAAGCTGAAGTCATCACACTACTAGATTTCCAAATATATTACAAAGCAATCAAAACCAAAACAGCATGGTGTTGGCATAAAAATGGAAACTTAGATCAATGGAACAGAATGGAGAACCCAGAAATTAATCCATGTGTTAATAGCCAACTGATTTTTCACAAAGGTGCCAAGAATATATATTGGGGAAAAAAATAGTCTCTTCAATAAATGGTGCTGGGAATACTGGGTATTCTAATACTGAAGAATGAAATGAGACCCACTTTTTACCTTATACAAAAATCAACTCAAAATGGATTAAAGACCTAAATGTAAGATCTGAAACTATAAAATTACTGAAAGAAAACATAGGGAAAGCTTCAGGACATTGGTCTGGGAAAACAATTTATGAATATGACTTCAAAAGCATACAATAAAAGAAAAACAAATGGGATTATATTAAACTAAAAAGCTTTTGCACAGCAAAGAAAATAATCAAAAGCATGAAAAGACAACCCACATAATGGGAGAAAATATTTGCAAACTACTTATTCAACAGGGGATTACTGTCTGGAATAAAAAAGGAGCTCAAACACCCCAACAACAAAAATTAAACAATTCAATTTTTAAAATGGGCAAATGATCTGAATAGACATTTCTCAAAAAAAAGACATATAAATGGCCAAAAACTATATTTAGAAATGCTCAACATCAATAATCATCAGCAAATGCAAATCAAAACTACAATTAAGTATCATCTCACCCTAATTAGGGTGGCTATTATCAAAAAGACAAAAAAATAACATGTTGGCAAGGATGCAGAGGCAAGGGAACTCTCATACATTTCTTGTGGGAATGTCACCTGGTACAGGCACTATGAAGAACATTATGGAGGTTCCTAAAAAAATCTGGGAATTTGTCCAAAGGAAAAGAAATCAGTGTATCAAAGAGACACCTGCACCCCCACGTTTATTGCAACACTATTCACAATAACCAAGATATGGAATCAACCTGTGTCCAACAACAGATCAATGGATTAAAAACATGTAGAATACATACTTCATGGAATACTATTCATTCATAAAAATAATGAAATCCTGTCATTTGAGGCACCATGGGTGGAACTGGAGGAAATTGTGTTAAGTGGAATAAGCCAGGAGCAGAAAACTCTGAATGTTCTCACTCATATGTAGAAGCTTAAAAAAAGTTGATCTCATAGGAGTACAATGTTGAACAAAGGACTTTAGATGCTGGGAAGGGTATGAGAAAGAGGCAGATGGGGAGAGATTTGTCAAAGAATACAAAATTAGAACTAGGCAAGAGCCATATTATATAGTTTCGAATACCTAGAAAGAGGATAGTGAATGTTCCTAAGACAAAGAAATGATAAATATTTGTGATGATGGATGTACTATTATGCTTATATCATCACTATATATTATATGTATCACAACATCACTACCCCATAAATGTGAACAGTTATCATGTTTGAATTTTTTTTTCACTTAAAATTTTTATTTTATTTTAAAGATGTGGAGTACAATTCAGGTTAGGTATACAAATGTTCATTATGCAGGCACCCTTGTTGATGAGGTGTGCCCCTCCCTCCCCTGGCAGTTTCCCTTAACTGCCAATCCATGCCCCCGTTGCCTGGCAGTTTCCCACTACTGCCAATCCCTTTCTTATAGTATTATGATAATTGTTCAACATCTACTTATGAGTAAGAACATATGGTACTCTGTTCTTTGCTTCTATGCTAGATCACTGAGTATGATAGACTCTAAATCAATCCATCCAATTGCTGCAAATTCCATATGTTTGTCTTTCTTTATGGCTGCATAATATTCCATTGTGTATATGTAACAGTTTTTAAAATTCAGTCCAGCTTCAATGGAGTATGATTGGTTCCATGTTTTTGCTATTGTGAATAGAGCTGCAACAAATATGTGTGTGCAGATATCTTTATGGTAGAATGACTTGAGTTCCTCTGGGTATAATCCCAATAGGGGGATTGCTGGGCCATTTGGAAGGTCAATTTCTAGTTCTTTCAGAAATTGCCATGGTGTCTTGCAAAGAGGTTGCACTAGTTTGCATTCTCATCAGCAGTGTAGAAGCATTTCTCTTTCTCCACATCCTCACTGGCATCAGTTGTTGGTTGTTGTTATTTTAAAATTGTGGGGTATAATTCAGGGTTAGGTATACAAATATTCATTGTGCAGGTACACTTGTTGATGAGGTGTGCCCCCCCTTCTCCAGGCAGTTTCCCACTACTGCCAATCCCACCTCCCCCCCCCCACAGTTTCCCACTACTGTCAATACCTTTCTTTTATAGTATTACGATAGTTGTTCAAGGTCTACTTATGAGTGAGAACATGTGATACTCAGTTCTTTGTTTCTGTGAAAGATCACTCAGTATTACTCTAAGTTCATCCAGGTTGCTGCGAAGTTCATGATTTTGTTCTTCTTTATGGCTGCATAATATTCCATTGTGTATATGTACCACATTTTAAAATTTCATTCCTCTTTTGATGGGCAGCGCAGTTGGTTCCATGTTCTTGTTATTGTGAACAGTGCTGTGATAAACATATGTGTACAGGTATCTTTTTTTTTTTTTTTTTGAGTTGGCGTCTCACTCCATCACCCAGACTGGAGTGCAGCGGCCGCTCCCGGCCACCGCAGCCTCGACCTGCTGGGCTCCGGCGATCCTTCCGCCTTAGCCTTCCAAGTAGCTGGAACTACAGGCGCGCGCTACCACGCCCAGCTGATTTTTTGATTTATTGTAGAGATGAGGTTTCACCTGCCCAGGCGGGTCTCGAACCCGCGGGCTCAGGCAATCCACTCACCTCAGCCTCCCAAGGCGCGGGATTACAGGCTGAGCCACCGAGCCCGGCTAGGTATCTTTTTTATAGAGTGATTTGAGTTCTTCTGGGTATATTCCCAGTAGAGGATTGCAGGGTCACATGAAAGGTCGATTTTTAGAACTCCTAGGAATCACCACACTGTTTTCCACAGAGGCTATTCTAGGTTACATTCCCACCAACAGTGTAGAAGTGTTCCCTTTTCACCACTTTCTCTCCAGCATCTGTTATTTTTTGAGTTATTGATTATGGTCATTCTGACTGGAGTTAGTTGGTATCGCGGTGTGGTTTTAATTTGCATTTCTTTGATGACTAGTGAGGCTGAACATTTTTTCATGTATCTGTTGGCTGCTTGTATGTCTTCTTTTGAGAATTGTCTATTCATATCTTTTGCCCACTTTGTAATGGGGCTGTTTGTTTTTTTCTTTTCAGCACGTTTGAGTTCCTTATAGATCCTAGATGTTAGGCCTTTGTCAGACATAGAGTTGGCAAATATTTTTTCCCAGTCTGTGGGCTGTCTCCCTGCTCTCTTGATGGTTTCTTTGGCTTTGCAGAAGCTTGTCAGTTTAATAAGATCCCACTTGTCTATCTTATCTTTTATGGCATGGGCACTTGGGGTTTTGATCCGGAATTGGTTGCCAGTTCCAATTTCCATAAGAGTGTCTCCTTCATTTTCTAAGGTTCTTATAATTTGAGGTTTTACATTTAGGTCTCTGATCCATTTAGAATTGATTTTTGTGTATGGGGATAGGTAGGGGTCCTGTTTTAATCTTCTGCAGGTGGTCAGCCAGTTTTCCCAGCACCATTTACTGAATAGGTTCTCCTCTCCCCAGTGGTTGATGGTGGAGGCTTTGTGTAAGATGAGTTGGTTGAGAAATTGAGGTTTTGCTTCTTGAATCTCAATTCTATTCTATTGGTCTATATGCCTGTTCTTGTACCAATACCAGGCTATTTTTATTATTATAGCTTTATAATAAAGTTTAAAGTCTGGGAGTGTGATACCTCCTGCTTTGTTTAATTTTTTAAAAAAATTAAAAATAAAAAACTTGTGTCTTTTTTGGGTAAGCTTGTGTGGTTTTTTTTTTCTTTCATTTTTCATTATTTTTAGAGATGCTGTCTTATTATATTTCCCAGACTGGAATTCAATAGCTATTCACAGGTATAATCCCACCACTGATCGATATGGGAATTTTGACCTTTTCTGTTTCTGACCTGGGTTGGTTCACCTCCCCTTTAGGCAACCTTGTGGTCCTCTGCTGCTGGAAGATCACCATATTGATACTGAACTCAGTGTGGACACCCAATAGGCATAGCACACTACTGCCTGGAACCCCTTGGCTCAAGTGATACTCCTGCCTCAGCCTCTGACAGGCTAAACTTATAGACACGTGCCACTGTGCCAAACTGAGCTGATGTTTTAGCTATGTCTTCAGCAGCCCATTTCAATGCTCTGTCAGGCAGGTAGCTTCTAGATAGTATGGAATGTGATATGACTATTTGATCCTGTGACCATAGGCTTACTCCTGCACCCCCTTGCTGAAAAGTGGGTCCCTTAGTCTAATAAGAATTATCTGAGATCCTGTACCAGTGGATTAAATGTGCCATAAGCCCTCAGGTAATGTGCTGGATGAGACCCTGCAAGTAGGAAAGACAAACTCATACCTGGAATATGTATGTATTTCTGTGAGAATGAACTACTAGCTCTTCAAGGATGAAGGAGTCCTAATGTTGTTAACTTGCTACCAAGTGGCTAATTGGTCTCCTAGAGGAATTATTTCATTACAGAGACGCAGCATTGGACTTCTTTGTTGGTAAATTGAACATTCAGTGGTAGCACTAGCTATAACAGACATTAAGTGGAAATCTGTGTTGTCAGGCCATACCTAGCCTTCAGCTCTCATATTGTGGTCGCTTAATTAATGTGCTTGTTGTTTATACCTTCTGGTCTTGATTGCTCTTCATTCTGATATACCACTTCCATTTTATGATGGATTTTGTTGGGCCCATATTATCTTATAACTTTGTGGGTCTGACAGGACTCAGTTCATGATGGGCAGATTTAGCTATGTGATCATTTAGTGTCCTATAATTAGGAATTTCATTTATACTGGAGTTCAGTAGTGTACAGGTGTTGTATTTTCAAAGGCATATGGTTCTTTGCTGCAGTTGGTAAGATCTTCCTCCAGTAGTCCAAGAGTCTTCAATTACTCCCAATTGAGACTACCACAAACTCCATATAACTTCTTTGTCTACTACTGATACAACATCATGGGATGTGTTGCTTTGTATGTACCAAGGAGCAGGGCTCCTTGCACTACAGCCTATGCTTATTGTAGAGCCCTTTCCTGTTCTGGGCACTAAACACTGCCACTCAGCATGTGGACTGAAGCAGTATTCCTAAAGTGTCAAATATGCTACTTCCAGAATTCAAAGAGGCTCATCAGGTGGTGTAATTTCTTCTTTCTAGCAAAAGGTACACCATTCACCAATTTGTCTTGTATTTTGAACATTCCTCTGACCACTGGACCCTTGAAAATTACTCATATTGTAGCCTCCTACACTTTATTAGGTTTAACCTCCCATTCTCTGGAGTGTATGTGTCTTGTCAAAGCCTCCAGCATCCTAGCTACCTCTTTTTCAATTGGCCCAATCAGTATAACGTCATTGGTGGATCAATGTGATATTCTTTGGGATGTTCAAATGGTCTAGATCTCTTTGGACTATATTATGGCAGACAGCATGAGTTAAGATATCCTTGGGACAATACTGTAAATGTATAGTGTGGTTCATGTGAATGAGAACTGTTTCTGATCCTCTTTTCTGATTTGGGTAGAAAAGAACACATTTTCTAGATCAGTGGGTTATACCATGTATCTCAGGGCATATTATTCCTGGCAAAGACGCACATCTGGTACAGTGGCCGTGACTGGGGTTATTTAGTGGTTAAGGTTTACAGTCATTATCTAGGATTCATTTATTTTCTACAGGGACTAGCATGATGAATTAAATGAGGTATTTAATTTTGTGTCTTTTAAATCCTTAAAAGTTCTATCTTTTTGTGGTGTGATATTGTTTTTGATTTGCTATCTTAGCTCTGGAGGAGAGTAGTTTCAGGGACTTCCACTTGGTCTTCCTCACTATACTAGTTATTACACCAAGGACAAATATGAGGTTAGATCAACTGCCAAATATGTCAATCCTAATTATACGTTTGAACACCAGAGAAATGTCCAATGGATAGGTCCGCAGACCTAGTGGATCCACCATATGCTGACGCTTGCCCAGGACTGCATACATTACTTGATTCTCATATACTCCCATTCTAATAGGAGAAACATGATGCTGTTTTAGGTCTCTATTTTATTTGAATTCTGACTCTGTGCCTAGTAGTCCTCAAAATGTCTGAGTATGTCCCTTTACTCAATGCATAGTTTCTCAAATAAATGTCTGTGGATCTCTATGGAAAAGGACTGGGGAAATTATTACCATGTATAAATTTCCATGTTGTTACAGAGTTCTTCATTCTGCAGACATGGCTACCTTTTTAGTCATTGGTCAAAATGACTGGAAATTGGTCAAAATCTTTGGGACAATCACCAAGTCGTCCCCATTCCATATGTCCCAGTTGTAGATTTTCCCAACCAAGTTCCTGACCTTTGTACACAGTCCTGCGTTGGTTGTATATATAATTGTCTTTGAAATTCAGTCATTCTGATCATTAAATCTTGAGCTTGGTTCTTGCTTTCTCAGCCTTCCTACTGTGGGAAGTGAGTTTTTTTTGTTTTGTTTTGTATGCAACTTAAGATGTCCGCTGACTTTCACATATAACTTTCAATTGCTTGTTACTCCCTCTTATGTGTTCACTATCCACTACTGAGCATTAGTGGGGCTTGGAAATACTAGTCTAACTTTATTATCTTTATAGCCACTATTTTCTCCATGCTAGTACATTCCTTTCTACCAGTACATCCTCCCATCATTACCAGTGAAAGTTTTAACAACTGGATGCCAGTTGGTACTAGGGCTGTCTGTGCTCCATATAACCATCACTGATGGGATCTTCATTGTTATTTAGTGCTCCAAAGCCCCACCTTATTTCCCATTTTTGAGATTATCCCCAGTACTAACTTTCATGGGTTGAGTTTTCTGAAATCAGCTTTGAGATGGAATTTGGGGTGCAGAATGCATTCTACAGATCGATTCCTATTTTAGGCAAGGGAAGGAAGCAGTTTTGAGAAGAGGAAGAAGTAGATCTGACAGAGCTTTGGCCAACTCAACAGGGAGCTCTAGAGTTACCCGATATTAGGCCAAAATGTCTGGGCTTTTAAATATCTACCTTGCTCAGTCACTGGGTGTGGCCATCCCTAGCAAACATGATTTCTTAAGAGGTATTTTTCTGCAGCTGAGGCAGACCTAGATGGAGCTGATAGTTGGAGACTGTTTGCTGGCCACTCTCCTTGATACTTGGTAGCAAGTCATTCCTAGAGGGAAGAATCTGTGTGGCATATCTCTTGTGTTTATCATAAACTTCTAGGAATAGGCTTGCCAGATTTAGCAAATAAAAAATAAAGTGCCTACTTAAATTTTAATTTCAGACAGAGCAGTGGTCTCCAATCTTTTTGGCATCAGGGACTGGTTTCATGGAAGACAATTTTTCCATGGACCGGGGCCAGGTTTCTGGATGATTCAAGCATGTTACATTTGTTGTGTGTTTTATTTCTATTTTTATTGCATTGTAATGTATAATGAAATAATTATACAACTCACCATTATGCAGAATTAGTGGGATCCCTGAGCTTGTTTTCATGCAACTAGACAGTCCCATTGATAATGGAAGACACCCAAAGTGTGTTGCCTATGTCCATTCTACTCTGTATTCTCATTTTGGTTGCTGTCGCTGCGGAAAACCCTGCTTCACAAAGATAGGATGTTGGAAATGGAGGCAGCCTTTTCAGTGCTTTTTGTGGCAATCTCAGGATATTCTGCTTTGACTTTAATCCAGAATGAATGGAGATTTGAAGTTGCCTCAAACATACTTCTAAGGCCATCATCATTTGCAGTCTCAAGTAATTGATCTTCTTCTAGCATGGACAAAGTTGATTCACCTGGCTTATTAAAAAATGGATGACTGATCATTCTGTCTCAATTTGGGGTCTTTTGTTGTTGGGAAGTAATGCTCAAACTCTTTTGAAAGCTGAGATAGGTAATTATGCATCAGCTGGAAGAAAGAAGGCTCAGTCTCTCAAAATCTCTGCTAATGTTTGAAACATGTCAAAAATCCCAATGTTCACTCGTCACCCCTATAATTCCAGTTTAACTTTGAATGTAGTCACTTCATCTACCGACTTGAACACAATTGTTGTTCTCCCCTGAAGTGACAGATTGAGTTTGTTGAGCAGGTTGAATATATCACACAAGTAAGCAAATTTTGTGACCCATTCTGTGTCCTTAAATGTGTTGCCACTGGTGACTGTTTTTCTAAAAGAAATCTCTGGAGTGGCTCTCATAACTCAGAAAATCTGGTCAGTGATCTACCTTTTAAGAGAAGATGTGTGTGCTCTGCATTCATCTCCTTACAGAATTGTGCAAACAGATGTAATTTAAGGACATGCACGTTAATGTGGTTGGTCATTGTAATCACATCCTGGAAAATGTTCAGGTGACATCGTTTGGCTAGCTAGCATTTCTCTATGAATGACACAGTATGTAGACTTACATTCAGAAGTGACCTCTTTGACCTGAGTGGTAAAACCAGAAAGCCATCCACTCATGGTAGCCATTCTGCCCTTATACATACCACCACGAATGACCAATTGTTTTCCTGATGTTATCATTGAATAGTTCTGCCTCTCTGGTATTGGTTGGCAACAAAAGTGCCCACAACATATCCTCCTGTACATCCTTCTGAAAAATAGATTGCACAAAAACAAGCATTTTTGCTTTGTTCTCAACATCAGTAAACTCGCTAACCTGGATTGTGTATCATGACTCATTAATTCTAACAATTGTGCCTCAATATCCTCTGCTATTTCATCAATTTGTCTAGTTATGGTGCTAGCCAAAAGAGGAACACTTGACCCCTTTTGTACTGCAGCCACTCCTTAAAGTTAATGACAAATGTTCTTAGCAGCAGATGTGTTAACTCTTTAACAATGGAAACATGCTCCTTAGCTTTAGCAATGCAGTTAGCTACTAAGAATGATGCTCTCAGTGCACACATTTGATGAAGTGATGGCCTTCAATAATTTCTTTTGTTCTTCATGTTCACTTTTTTTCTCCTTTTGAAAAACTCCAAAGGCTTGTGTTTCTAATGCAGGGTGCTTGGTCTCCATGTGGTAAAGCAGTTTTGAAGGTTTCATGGCTTTGTTGGATAGTCTGTCACCACATATTATACATAGCAGGCTTGGAGTACACGAATCACCTGTTGGAATGAACCTGTAATTTAATTAGGGCTCTTGGTATTTTCTTTTAAATGCAGCTTTTGTTTGCAGTCTTAGAGTCTTCTGCTGTCTCATCATTGGGTCTTTTCCCCTTTTCAAGGAAGCTTTCCAGTATGTTTGTTTTTTACTCATTGTGGCTAGGGTTACTTGTGGGCTTACCAAAACTATGACTGAGACAAGTACACAGTATGGGAAAGAGGCATGGATGGAAGTGGTAAATAAAATAATGGGCCAGTCATGCATGGAATAAAATAAGTGTTGGATTCTGACTTAAAATCTGACAACAGATGCAGCTGTACAATTGAAGTGCATCAATTCACTTGCCACTCACTGACAGGGTTTTGATATGAGTCTGCAAGCAATTGATTTATTATGGTCTCTGTGCAGTCAAGCCTCATTGCTAATATTAATCTCTATTTGTAGCTGCTCCCCAGTGCTAGCATCACTGCCTCAGCTCCATCTTAGATCATCAGACATTAGATCCTTATAAGGAGTGTGCAACCTTGCATGTGCAGTTCACAATGGAGTTTACGCTCCTATGAGAATCTAATGCCACTGCTGATAGGAGGCAGAGCTCAGGAGGGAATACAGATGAAGCCTCACTTGCTTGTCTGCTGCTTACCTACTGCGGTGTGGTCCAGTTCCGAATGGGTCCATGGCCTGGGGGAGAAGGTCTGTCTTTTTTTTTTTTTTAGTTTGAGTCTCACTCTGTTGTCCAGACTGGAGTGCAGTGGCCACTCCTGGCCACTGCAGCCTCAACCTTCTGGGCTCCGGTGATCTTTCCGCTTCAGTCTTCCAAGTAGCTGGAACTACAGGCGCGCTCTACCACACCTGGCTAATTTTTTGATTTATTGTAGAGATGAGGTCTTGCCAAGTTGCCC
>CAUYQG010132353.1:0-13625 GCA_963574415.1 Tarsius wallacei
CACGCCTGTAGTTCCAGCAACTTGGAAGGCTGAGGTGGAAGGATCACTGGAGCCATCAGGCTGAGGCTGCGGTGGCCGGGAGCCGCCACTGCACTCCAGTCTGGGCGACAGAGTGAGACTCCAACTCAAAAAAAAAAAAAAGAAGGACAAACATATGGACTTTGCAGCAACTTGGATGGATTTAGAGTTGGTCATACTCAGTGATCTATCACAGAAACAAAGAACAGAGTATCATATGTTCTCACTCATAAACGGACCTTGAACAATTATCATAATACTATAAGAAAGCGATTGACAGTAGTGGGAAACTGTGGGGGGGGGGTGGGATTGGCAGTTGAGGGAAACTGCTAGGGGAGGAAGGGGCATACCTCATCAACAAGGGTACCTGCATAATCAACGTTTGTATATCTAGCCCTGAATTGTACTCCACATTTTTATAATAAAAATAAAAATTAAAATGAAAAAAATTAATAGAATTTCTACATGTAAAACATGTAAGGCAATTTTTACTCCAACTTATAAACAGACTTAATGAATACAAATGGCATGCTTTGTTTATATTTCTCAGATTGTTATGTTGGTCACATGTGATGATAACATATGCCATCATGTGGTCATTGGTTACTAACAGCTAAGGGATTCCAAAAATGACATTGCAGGAGATGTTCAGTGATTCTTCTGAAGACTAGAGATGAACTTTACCTAAGTCAGACTAATTTATATTGGCTGTTTATGTTTATTTTGGTATTATCTACTAAATACAGATTCCAATCTTTCCATAAAGAGACCCAAGTAAGCCCAATCATGATTTTCACAAGATTAAGTCATATGTTGAATACCCAAGCATGTGTTGACCATTGTGTAGGGACGTAGGCCCTACTCACAAAGATGGCTATGGGAATGCTATGCAGAGGAGGTTATTCAGAAATTAACTTTGTGATCTCTCTGGGGTGTCTTCCTTCTCCTATGGGAATTAAGAGTGGTTTGTATGAGGCTTGTGGCCTTTAACATTTCATGTGTGTAGGGATTACTGACGTCCAGGTATTGGGATTTTAAGAATTCCATAACTTTCCTTCACTATAGCAGAGTAATTGTGACCCAAATTATTTTTGTTACTTAAATACAGTTAATTTTTGCCGAGTTTTTATTGTTTAAGAGACTATGCTGGGGTGTCAGGTGATAGGAAGAGGAAATAAAGAAAAGGTTTCTGCCCCTCCCTGTATTGACACTGAGTGGAGCACAACTGTGTATAGTCAATGGAAGGGCGAGGTAGGCTGTGGGGATCAATTACAGGGGAATGAGACAGGAAACGTATTCAGGGAACAGATTGTGGGGGGCCTCAGTTGCTCTTTTGGGGTCTGAGCCTCCATTCTATTCAGAAGTGGGCTGCCATTCGTGAATGAAGGCTTGGATTTATTTAGGCCTACTTGAAAATGATCTTGGCCTCCCATACTCTGTGTCTTTGAAAACAGTAAAGTTATGATACTTGGGTGTTGTGCCTGCCTTGATTGTTATATGGAGCTGACCCTCGATTGGGGAGTTGTAAAATGGCATCAGGACCTTTGGCATTCCTGAGGGTGGTATAAAAGATTGATAGGAAAAAAGGGCTGTGGCTTTTTTCATCAAGATCCACAAACATCTTGCCTATTATCCGTGGCAGTCATACATGTGTATGAGGGGGCGGAGGAAACTATGTACTTGGGTTGCTGCTGGGCCTCCCATAGAGGCAAAGGTGCCATCCCTGATGTGTTTCCTGTCCTGTATCCTTCTACAATGCAAAGTAAATGTTATATTAAATGAAAACCTGTTTTCATACTTTGGTAGTCTGGTTGCCAGCTTGACCCCATCACTGCAGCTGTGCTGCTGCACTGATGAAAGATTAGCATTATGAACTGGGCTTATATTAAGAATGAGGGGGACCTGAGTTGGGGTTAGAACAACGAGAAGGTGAGCCTCTGCCCCCATGACAAGTGCCAAGACTCCTGTCAGCAGGTTTGTCATATGGTCTGGGGCAGAAGGGAGAACAAAACTTCCAACTACATCTTTGGTGAGAGGTCCGAATGGGGCCAGGGACTCTTCCTTGTTGTGTCAATATTTTTAAATGTTTTATTTTAATTTAGGTTGGACATGGTGGCTCATGTCTCTAGTCTCAGCACTTTGGGAGGCTGAGGTAAGAGAGTTGCTTGACCCCAGAATTCGAGACCAGTTTGGGCAACATAGTGAGACCTTGTCTGTACAAATAATTTAAAAATTAGCCAGGCTTGGTGGTGCACACCTGTAGTCCCAGCTACTTGGGAGGCTGAGGTGAAAGGATCTTGTGGGCCCTGAAAATTGGGACTGTGATGAGCTGTGATTGGGTTACTGCACTACAGCCTGGGTGACAGAGTGATACCTCAATTCCAAAAAAAATTATTTTGAGTTTAATTTAATTTATTTTTATTTTTTGAGTTGGAGTCTCACTCTGCTGCCCAGGCTAGAGTGCAGTGGCACTCTCATGGCCACCACATCCTCGACCTGCAGGACTCAGACGATCCTTCCAAGTAGCTGGAACCACAAGCATGTGCCATCACGCCTGGATAATTTTTTTAAAAAAATTTAGTTTAGAGATGAGGTCTTGCCAAGTTGCAGGCTGGTCTCGAACCTATGGGCTTGGGCAATCCTCTCATCTCAGCCTCCTCAAATGCTGGGATTATAGGCATGAACCACTGCACCTGGCCTTTTAAAAAAATTTTAATCTAAAAAAATTAATAAACAGTACTTAACATGTGCCAAGCACTATTCTAGGCATTTTATAAATATTAACTCATTTAATTTCTCATAACAACTCAATGCAATTTATAGTTTCCTGATGAGAAAATTGAGGTACAAAGAAGTCAAGTGACTTACCCAGATTATCTAGCTTAGTAAATGGTAAAGCTAAGTTTTGAACCCAAGCAGTCTGACTCTAGACTCCCTGCTCTAAACTCTTCTGATTCCTATAGCTTCTCTTCCCCATTCTTCCTCATAGGAAGTAATAGTTTTAAAAATGTCATTGTTGATGACTGAGTCAGAACACTCATGCAGGTTACAGCTGCATAGAGTGACATCACTGGGTAGTTTCCAAGGAGCACGAATTCCTTATGCTGTGCGTGGGTGAAGATAACACTTGCCCTTTGGCTTGTACTGCCGTCCTACTACCAGGGAAGGCCTGTGCTGTGGTTTCAGGACCTGATATCACATCTGTTGACTTCCTTTACTACTGAGACAGTCCCCTCTCCAAAATTCATGAAGTTGGAAGATGTATTTTCCCCTTTTCTTGGCATCTTTGACAGGGTTCACAGCTTTGATGCTCCTGCCCCTGCAGTCTCCTACTTTGTCTTTTCATAGGGGAATGAGTAAATTTGCTTTGGGAGGAAACTCAGGCAAGGTCAGAGCAGTGGGTGTGTACTTGGGACTCTTTTTGGGGTTCAGACATTGCTTAGTGGTGGTGTTTTGCTTTTTCTTGAAAGAAATCTCATTGTCAGTATACAGGCTGCTCTACCCAGGCATGTTAGTCATAGCAAAGGAAGCAAAATATTCCTTTTTGAAGATAAGCCTTATAATACATGGATTGTTTGTTTACCCCTTTCATTAAGTCTGCCAGTTATATGTGCTAGTGATTGCATTTTATCTATCTTTCTCTGGCTAGGTGGGTAGATCAACTGTAGCTTTTTTTTTTTTAATCACGATTTTCATTCCTTTCTGCAAAGCAGTGATTTGGTTTCTAGGTCGGCACTGTAAGCAGCCTAATGCTTTGTCACAGTGCTCCAGCTCCTCACAGTGCTTGCTGGCTGAGCAAGGGCTGCTGAAATAGATTGATCAAATTGTTGGCTTTTTTCAGTGTCATATTTTACACCGAATGAAGCATGACACAGCCCACTCTGTGACAGAAGCTGTGAGTGACAATTGGTTCCATGCAGTGACCTAAAATTACAGAATGTACCTGCTGCTTACTAAGGAAGAATCTTCTGGAGGTTTTCCCTGCACCTCTGCTTTGAGCCTACAATAGAACTTGCGTACAGCATCTAATAAATTGCAGTCCCAGTGTTACAATGACCTGAAGGCACAAAGAAGAAATAACTTTGTCATATAAAGTTTTCGAGTTCTCAGATCACCTACTTAATGTTATTTTTAAGTATCCTCTCTCATTGGCTACTTTCTTTAATATTTCAATTCTTTATGTGTAATACTGAAATTAAACATAATAAATGTCTTTCCTTGCCTCATGGAATTTTAGTTTTTACAAATGGCATTAAAATAACTCAGGTGACTAAGGTTTGAGGGAACACAGTGCTTACTTATACGTGAAGAACGATCTCTATTTTCCATTTTCTGCAAATAACAAATAATTAAATAGATTAAAAATATCATCACAAAACAAAGTGTTTTTTAAAGCTATATATAGACCACTGTATTTATATTTACAAAAAAACCGTAAACAGGAGTCCCTTATTAGGATAACTTAAATAGGTATTTAAACATTAAAGCAGCGATGATTCTAAAACATAATGAAACTGTAAGTTAAGGTTTTGTTTTGTTTTGAAATCCATATTCATAGGCTCCTGATATGTGGAACACCTTTACATTTGGAGGCAAAGTGGTATTAAGGCTGTTGTTGACCCTAGTGTCCAGTACTCCCTTTTCCACAAAAAAAACCAGTCAGAGTTTTCTTAGAGCCCAGAGCCATTAAAATTGCTTTTTGATTTATTAGCTCTTGGACTAGAATAGGAAACCCATTTTTGTCCTAGTATTTATGCATTTAATAGTTCAAATCATGAGGTTATATGTTGATTGAGGATGTGGGAACCAAAATGGAAAGAAATGTATCTTGCTAGCAAATGTTTCCTACTGCCTTCGCTAACTACACTTACTTCATATGTATCATCTTTTCTATTTGTTTACTTCTTTATTGGCTAGTCCTCCCTACCTGCTCTAGAATGTAAGGTTGAAAAAGGCTCTTGATTGTCTTCTTCATAATTGCTCAGATTTTGGTCACATGAGAGCCCCATAGCCTTTGGTGGGCTGATGATGATGCCTGATGGGGAGGGTCTTATCTCAACCCTGGGCCTTCACTTTGGAAGCCATGTTGTCATTGATTAATTATAACTTAAAACCGTGCAGTATTTGAAGATGACCCCATGGGAAATTGAATTTTTAAGCAAACTTATTTATTTATTGGAAGCTTAATGGATAGACTGGGGGAAAGCAATCATTTGCTTCTAGCTTTGGAAACCAGAGGACGAGTGAGGAGTATGCCCTTTTCCCTCAGTCTCCTATTTTCTTGCAGTTCTAATTTCTATCCAGGGTAATATAACCAAGGGGAGCTATTTGCGTCTTTGAAAGTTCCACTCTTCTGCTGGCTGATAAGAGTAGAACAGTGGAAACACATCTTGTGTGTTCTCTATCATTTGGGAGAATTATTAATAAAGTATCTTACTGGCAATTCTCATTAAATAATTTAATTTGAGAAGTGGAAAGAACCTTATCTATTGGAGCACTTGAATTTCAACAGACTATTATATTAAACTTTATTAAGAATAAGAATTATTCCCTAGAATTCTGTAAGATTAACTCAAATGATATCTTTACATAGGACCATAAAGATAATCACAGTCCAAAAAATATTTTAAAACTATTATTAATATAGTTAAATGTACTTGGACCAGAGGCGATCATTTTGTGGGAATGCTAATGTGAAGTCCTTTGTTCAGTTCCTTTGTTCTTAAGTTTGAGTTTTTTTTTACTGGGAGACCTCAGACCTTACCTTTAACATCCACTCTTGTGATGCTTCATCGTTTTTTGGGGGAGGCTTTAATCTGGGAATTCAAGATATAGTCTTGGCAACCTAAAAATGTAGGTGGCTTTGCTTTGATATATCATCCCAGCAATTCCTAGGGTTTATTTGGATAATAGGCTCCATCAACCGGGATCCCCTCTTCTTTTTTCTCCTCTGTCAGTGTTGTGAGGGAGGGCAGTATTCTCAGATAGAGGAGGACAGCAAGGTGTGTGTGGGCAGATGGCATTAGGAAGTGAAATTGGAGAGGTAGCAGATGCCAGGTCTTTGTGGGCCTTGAATGCCATGTTAAGGAGCTTGGATTTTTTTCCCCCCATGGATGATGAAGTCACTTAAGAATTTTAAGCAGGGCAGCAGCATGACTAGCCTCATTTGTGATTCAGAGAAATTACTGAATTGGGGAACCAGGTGAGAAGTAGGGAGAATCGTTAAGAAATTATTGCAGAAAATCCAGGCAGGAAACTTAAACCAGAGAAATTATAGTAAGAAGAGAGAATGGCCAGAAAAACCGCTTGAGAAATAGAGTTGGCAGGACTGGGAAAGGATAGGATGTGGGGGTGATGAGGTACTGCTCAGTGGTACTGAGTATTTGTGCTTGAGTCAAATAATTGCTTGAGTCCTTGAATCAGAGTTGCTTTTTGAGGAAAATCTTATGTGTGATTTTAGAACCTCTCTTCAGCAGGCAAGAATATACAAATCAAGATCTTCAATTTTTTAAAAAAATAACGTGTCTTTACCACCAATACACCTGGAAACTGTAGCCTATAGATATTTTAAATTGCCAGCTGTTGAGGTCTTCAGTAATGACCTTAGTCATGTTGGTCATTCATCTTGCTCTTATCAGAAGCCTAGCTGAAATTTTTGGTATTTGAGAGAGGAATATTCTTAATGAATATATTACTTGCCAATTCTTCAAAAAATAACTTAAGACAGAACATCGGGAAATGACAGATTAGATGATGTTACTTTGCCCTCCAATCTTCCACTTCTGGAATTGCCCTTATTGAACCAAACTCATATTATGTCTTTAGTTTTCTCTTAGGGCTACTTATATGTGGAATACCTTCACATTTAGGAGAAAAATGCTATTAAGGCTGTTGTTGGCCTTAGTGATCCCTCTCCCCGCAATTTTCACAAAAACCCAGAGACAGCTTCTTCTTAGAACACAGGACCAATAAAATAACTTTTTGATTTATCAAGCCTTAGGCTAGAATAGAAAGCTCATGTTTTTTCTAGTGTTTCCATTTTCTTCTTGTTGACAAGCAGCACAGAGTTTTAAGTTTATTTTCTATGGTTTCTCTCAGACAATTAAAAAAAAGTAGTATGCTTTTCTTCTTTTATTTATTGTGCTCATTGATATTTTAACTGGATTTCCGTTTTTACTCTAAACCATTTCAATTAGTTGGTAAATATTTAAATTATGTTTCTAAAAATGAATGACGGTTTTGGATGACCCTACATCAGTATTTATTGGGGATATTTAAGAAGAGGACTGCTCAGACTTCCTTGTGCAGTAATTTTTTCTTAATAACTTAAAACACTTTATTACACAAAATACTCTTAGTTCTAACATAAGAAATATTAGGGCGATTTTTGTGGTACAGTGTGGAATTTCTAGTCACCTGACCCCATGTATAATTAATGTGTATAATATATATGTGTCCATCTTATAGGACTTGGAGCACATTTTAAGTATTTTCCAGGAATATATAATGTAATTACAACTTTGCTTTTTATGACACATCTTTTGTCTGCAATGCTGATTACTTGCTCAAGAATGGGAAACCACCTTCCTAATTATTTCACTATTTCTTTGGGAAAATGTAATTATTCTTGTGGATGCATTTTGGCATAACTCATATGACCAGATGTCTAGGATGGAGAATCAGGCCAAAGGTTTTTTGTTTTGTTTTTGTCCTGAGCAACCCTTACCCTTTTGGTCAGAGTTCTGGCTTTATACAGAAGCCAACTGACTTCAGGACAAGGTGGTTCCTTCCCCAAACAACAAGGAACTAGAATAAAAAACAGAAAAAAAAAAAATTTTGAAAAACCAGATTATGATCAAAATAGCTTCAAATAGTATTTTAAAGCTATTTGGGCAGTGTTTGCCTGTTTATATCGGAGGCATCTCGTATGGGTATAAATCAGTTAAATCTCTCATTTGCTAATGGTTACGATGGATATTTTGAACCAGAAGAGTTCAGTGCCTTCATGATAGGCTTAGTGTCTACCCAGTTCTATATTTAAAGTGTTTTGGGGGGAGTTTGAGAGCATATTTGGGCAAGGAAATTTCTTCCCCTCCTCAGTGCTTCCGTTGCACCTGCATCTGTCATTGTGCCCATGCTGTGTGCTAGACTTTTGGTCTTACTGAGGAGGAATCTGCCTGAGTCATCTCAGGGCTCACAGCATCCAGTGGCAGAAAAATGTTCAGTGAATGTTTATTGAATTAAGGCAGGCAACAGGGTTCCCCTTCTTGGTCTATTAATGTTTTCTCTCTTGTTAATGGAGAAACTGGCTGGTTTCTATTTGTATGCCCCAAATAAGCGTATCTTTGCCAAATATTGGAAGTCAGAGCCCTTGAAGGCCCTGCAAGTGTTAATGTTACCAATTATCCCCTTGATGATGTTTTGGGTATAAATGCATCTAGGTCTGTGCATCTGAGCACTGGCCTAGGAGCCAGAAGTCTCCCAGGTTGGAGTCACTGCTTTAGTCTTCAGTATCCATCTATACTTGAACAGACTACTTAATATCTCTAGATTTCAGCATCTTGATTTAGAAAATAAGATTAATATGTGTACTGCCTACCTTAAGAGCTTTGCCAGGAATAAAATTAAGTAATGTACAGGTGTTCCTTGACTTACAATGGAGTTATGTCCTGATAAACCCATTGTAAATTGAAAAGTCATAATTTGAAAATGTATTTAATACACCTAACCTACTGAACATCATAGCTTAGCCTAGCCTACCTTAAATGTGCTGAGAACACTTATATTAGCCTACAATTGGGCAAAATCATCTAACACCAAGCCTGTTTTATAATAAAGAATTGAATATCTCGTGTAATTTAATGAATACTCCACTGAAAGTGAAAAACAAAATGGTTGTATGGATACTCAAAGTACAGTTTCTATTGAATGTGTATTACGTTTGCACTATGGAAAAGTTGAAAACTTGTAAGTTGAACTGTTATAAGTCAGAGGCCGTCTATATGTGTAAAGGCTTTTTAAGACTGAAAAATACACTGTGTGACATTTGTCATTTTCAACTAACTGAGAATGAGGGCACATTCACAAAAGACTTAGACTACTTCCACTGGACTCACTTTGAATTTGAAGAATCAGTGAATCATAATGTAGTTATTAACAATATTGTGACCATTTTCAGGAGCTAACTGTATGTGAACCATTATAAAAAAAAAACTGTTCAGTTATAGGGACCCATAAATATACCAAGTATTATTAAATACCTATTGTATGCCTGAGATTATGCTACTCCACATGGGAAATATAAAAGAAATCTTGCCTATAAGATCTTCAAGGAGTTTACAGTGTAGAGAAATGGAATAATTTAAGAACTGGACTAATATGTGATACAAATGAATGCTTTTAAATTTAAATTATTTACAAATTATGTGTAGGGTATTTGTTGAGAGAAATGAGATATCAATGTAAATAAGGAGCTTGGGTAGGCTTTATAGAGTTGAGGTTAAACCTGGAAATATTGGGAAATCCCCTCGGGTCCCCTTCCACTGTGGGAGCTTTTCTGTTCTTTCAATAAATCCTGCTTTCTCACTTCAGAACAAAACAAAACAAAAAACCTGGGAATATAATCCAAGGGAAAAGGAATTTTATGAAGGTGGAATGATTGCATCTAGCATAGTGCCTGATACATAGCAGATGCTTAATACATATTGATTTACTTGATGAATGACTCTCTTTCAGCAAATTTGTCCTCCAGTTTGCCAGTTCTCTCTTCCACTGTGTCTAGTCTGCTGTTGAACTTGAAAATGAAATAAAATGTTAAGATAATGTTTTTATTTCTAGAGTTTCTATTGATTCTTTCTAAATCACAATCCTCTACCCCACACTACTCTCCTTAACCCTTTCCTTGCTTTATTATTATTTTTTTACCATAGTACTTACTGTATTTTATTTGTTTTTTGGGGGTTTTTTTTTTTTGAGTTGGAGTCTCCCTGTGTCGCCCAGACTGGAGTGCAGTGGCCGCTCCCGGCCACCGCAGCCTCGACCTGCTGGGCTCCGGCGATCCTTCCGCCTCAGCCTTCCAAGTAGCTGGAACTACAAGCGTGCGCTACCATACCCGGCTGATTTTTTGATTTTTTGTAGAGATGAGGTCTCGCTTGCCCAGGCGGGTCTCGAACCCGCAGGCTAAGGCAATCCACTCACCTCAGCCTCCCAAAGGCGCGGGATTACAGGCTGAGCCACCGAGCCCGGCACTTCTCCCTTTTTAAAAAAAAAACTGGATCTCACTCTATCACCCAAGCTGGAGTGCAGTGGCACTGCAGCCTTGACCTCCTGGTCTCAGGTGATCCTTCTGCTTCAGTCTCCCAAGTAGCTGGGACTACAGGCACGCACCACCACTCTGGGCTAATTTTCTGTTTTTTTTTTTTGTAGAGACAAGGTCTCGCTATGTTGCCGAGGCTGGTCTTGTACTTCTGGACTCAAGCAATCCTCCCATCTCAGTCTCCCAAAGTGCTGGGATTACAGGCAGGAGTCACTGTGCCCAGCCTCAGCTATTCTTTTTGAGACATGAGGTAGATGTGTTGGGGGTACAGGTGAGAAGTGGTGATGGCCTTAGCCTTTAACTGGTGCTTGGCTCCTTGATGTAGTACCCATGGGGAGGGCTATCTTCATGGAAATCTCATCACAGCCCTGTTTTTCAGAGGAAGACCTGAGGCTTGGTGGAAGCCAGTGGCTTTCCAGGGCACATGAGAAACTACAGCAGAACTAGGTTGTCACTTCAGGGGGGCAGATGGTACATCACAGCCTGGATGCCCTGCTGCAGCCTTGAGGGGGCCTCAAGTTGTCAAGTCAGGAGGGCAGGCTGCCACCATGGAGGAGAAAACTGGGGTGAGTCTCTAGGAATCCCATAGTCAGCGTCCAGTAGCTGCCCCATGGCTTGTCAAAGGTGTTCCAGAATGTGTTTGAGTGGATGAGCAAAGCAGGGCATATCCAGAGTTGGGCTTGTGCCAACCCTGTTCTCATGTTGTATAGTGATTGCCCAGTGACCTGTCTGTCGCCCCCATTGACTCTGAGCTCAGACAGAGCAGGAACGATGTCTTCCATAGTCCCTACTCTGTCCCTGCACGTGACCTGTCACATCACCAGTGCCCAAGACATATGAGTTGTTGCAGAGTGGGAGGCAGGAGTTCTGGCATTAGCTCACCATGCCACTGCTTTCTCCAGGTCTAGCTTTCTTGCCTATAAATGAAAAGGATGGATTGTATGAGTGGTTTTCTTTCTTTTTTTTTTGTTTTTTTTTGAGTTGGAGTCCCACTCGATCGCCCAGACTGGAGTGCAGTGGCCGCTCCCGGCCACCGCAGCCTCAACCTGCTGGGCTCCGGCGATCCTTCCGCCTCAGCCTTCCGAGTAGCCGGAATTACAGGCGTGTGCTACCACGCCTGGCTAATTTTTTTGATTTATTGTAGAGATGAGGTTTCGCCTGCCCAGGCGGGTCTTGAACCTGCGGGCTCAGGCAATCCACTCACCTGAGCCTCCCAAGGCACGGGATTACAGACTGAGCCACCAAGCCCGGCTGGTTTTCTTTCTTTTTAAATTTTTTTTTCATTTTAAAGATGTAGGGTACAAATTTTTTTATTTATTCATTGTAGAGACGAGGGCTTGCCAAGTTGCCCAGGTTGGTCTCGAACTCCTAGGTTCAGATAATCTTCTTGCCTTGGCCTCCCAGTGTTGGGATTACAGGCATGAGCCACCACACCCAGCATTTTTTTTTTTTTTTTCTCATAGTGATGGAGCCTCAACATGTTGCCCTGTCCCGGCTGGTCTTTTTCTTTTTCTTTCTTTCTTTTTTTTTTTTTTTGAGCCAGAGTCTCACTCTGTTGCCCAGGCTGGAGTGCAATGGCACACTCATGGCTACTGCAGCCTTGACCTGCTGGGCTCAGGTGATCCTTCCGCTTAGCCTTCCAAGTAGCTGGAATCACAGATATGCACCACCACGCCAGGCTAATTTGATTTATTGTGGAGACAAGGTCTTGCCATGTTGCCCAGGCTGGTCTCGAACCCTTGGGCTCAGGCAATCCCCTCGCTTCTGCCTTCCAAAGTGCTGGGATTACAGATGTGAGCCACCGCACCTGGCCTCTCTTTTTTTTTTAATTTGAAGTCAGAATCTTACTCTGTCATTCAGGCTAGAGTGCAGTGGCATGCTCCCAGCCATCACAGCCTTGACCTGCTGGGCCCAGGTGATTCTTCCATCTCAGCCTTCCAAGTAGCCGGCACTACAGGCATGTGCCACCATGAGTGGCTAATTATTTATTTATTTATTGTAGAGATGAGGGTTCGCCAAATTGCCCAGACTGGTTTTGAACCCTTGGGTTCAGGCAATCTTCTCACCTCTACCTCCCAAAGTGCTGGGGTTACAGGCATGAGCCACCATGCCCGGCACATGGGTGGTTTTCAAACTGGATTGTTTGGAAATACCTTACTACTGTGAGGAGGGCATATGCCTAGAGCTGGAGGGAGACACTGCCCCCACCTGCTTCAATGAGCAAATCTACTCATTAGTGTCATTTATGAGGTTCGAAGGAGGACTTTGGTTTAATAACGTGTTATGCTTGAGTCAGGTGCAGTGGCCCACACCTGTAATCCTAGAGATTTGGGAGGCTGAGGAGGAAGAATTACTTGACATTAGTTGTTCAAGACTAGCCTGGGCAATATAGTAAGACCTTGTCTCTACAAAATATTTTAAAAATTAGCTGGGTGTGGTGGCTTACGCCTGTAATCCCAGCACTTTGGGAGGCGGAGGCGAGAGGATTGCCTGAGCCCATGGGTTCTAGACCAACCTGGGCAATTTGGCAAGACCTTGTCTCTACAATAAACCAAAAAATTAGCTGGGTGTGGTAGCACACTCCTGTAGTTCCAGTTACTTGGAAGGCTGAGGTGGAAGGATTGCCTGAGCCCAGCAGATCAAGGCTGCGGTGGCCTTGAATGTGCCACTGCACTCCAGCCTGGGTAACAGAGTAAGACTTTAACTAAAAAAAAAAAAAAAAAAAAAATTAGCTGGGCATGTTGGTGTGCACCTGTAGTCCCAGCTACTTGGAAGGCTGAGGCAGAAGGATCACTTGAGCCTAGAAGCTCTAGGCTGGCTGTGCACGATAACTCAAGCCTGTAATCTCAGCTCTTTGGAAGGCCGAGGTGAGAGGATAGCCTGAGCTCAGGGTTTCAAGACCAGCCTGGGCAACTTGGTGAAACCTTGTCTCTACAATAAATCAAAAAATAAGCCAGGCGTGGTAGCATGTGCCTGTAGTTCCAGCTACTTGGAAGACTGAGGTGGAAGGACCGCCTGAACCCAGCAGGTCGAGGCTGCGGTGGCCGGGAGCGGCCGCTGCACTCCAGTCTGGGCAACAGAGTGAGACTCCAACTCAAAGAAAAAAAGAAAAAAGGTGGAGGTGATATTGCTGGTCTAGCTTGTGCCAATGGAGACGGCGTGAGGTGCTGGGATTTTTCCAGGCGGCTTCTGCGTGTGTTGTGTTCACTGATATACGTTCCTAGTTTTTGCACATAATAGACTCTCAGTAGATATTTGACGAGTAAATGAATAGATGGAACTAGTTGTTCTG
>CAUYQG010132355.1:0-13861 GCA_963574415.1 Tarsius wallacei
ACCACGCCCGGCTAATTTTTTGATTTATTGTAGAGATGAGGTCTCACCAATTTGCCCAGGCGGATCTCGAACCCACGGGCTCAGGCAATCCACTCACCTCAGCCTCCCAAGGCGCGGGATTACAGGCTGAGCCACCGAGCCTGGCTGCAACATTATTTCTAATGTAAAAATTATAAATAACCTAAATATTCAGTAATAGAATCATGCTTAACTAACCTGTGATAACTCTAGTGTGTGGAATGTTTAAAGGTTCAGTTAAAGATGATGATCACAGAGTCTTTAATATGTGACTTAGGAGAGAAATGGGATCCGTGATAAAAACTTTTTATTTTTAGATTGGAAGAAATAGTTCATGTAAAAAGTATATGAGAGAGAGAGGAGGTTCATCTCCCCAAGGTAGGGGAGGGGGCCAAGGCTGGGAAACATGGTAACAGTGGCTCAAGGAGTCACTTGGCCAGACCAATGGCTTAGCAGAGCAATTGACCACGATGAAAAATAATTGAGCATCTTCTGTGTCAGGGACTAAGCTAGGTGCTTTCTGTTATAGTATTATCTCATGTAAACCTCAAAACAACATTGGATGGTAAGACTTAATGGCCCAGCTATTATGAAAGAGGTGGTTGAGACCTGAAGCAAGCAACTTATAAAGCAAGTAGAGGAGTCAGGATTAGAATGCAGGTTTATTTGACTCAAACACCAGTGCTCATCCTGTTATCTAGCATAAGGTATTAAAAGTAATTAAAAATATTTTTTAAATTGTTCTTTAAAATAATTTAGTAATTTTATAATACTTTTTGTACTTATTTTTATTTAGAAAAATCTCCCTAAATTCTTCTAATAGAAGTCATTGGACAAAAATGGAATCAGTATGTTGAGTTACTGAATGTCTTTTGTATTGTATGTATTACATTGAAAGAGGGTTGTGGTTTTAATTTTTTTCTTTTTTTTCTTGAGTTGAAGTTTCACTGTCACTCAAGTTGGAGAGCAGTGGCATGCTCATGGCTACCACAACCTTGACCTGCTGGGGTCAGGCAATTCTTTTGCTTCAGCTTTCCAAGTAGCTGGAACTACAGGCACGTGCCACCACACCTGTCTAATTTTTTTTATTTATTGTAGAGATGAGGTCTTGCCAAATTGCCCAGGCTGGTTTCGAGCCCATGGACTCAGGCAATCCTCTTACCTCAGCCTCCTGAAGTGCTGGAATTATAGGCGTGAGCTACCGCTCCCAGCCTGTGGTTTCAATTTTATATAATAATCTTTACTAGTATATATTGTAAATGAAATGCCACTTAAATAGATTGCTTTGGACCTATATGAAATTCACAGTACATATGAAGAGTTCTTTTTTTTATATTAGGTATTAGTCTCTAGATTAAAGTAAAAAGTATGGCCAGGCACAGCAGTTCTCACCTGTAATCACAGTGCTTTAGGAGGTGGAGGTGAGAGGATTGCCTGAGCCCAGGGGTTTGAGGACTCATAATTCATTTTCTTTTCTTTTCTTTCTTTCTTTTTTTTAAAAAATTTTTTGAGTCGTAGTCTCACTTCATCGCCCAGGCTGGAGTGCCGTGGCACGCTCACAGCTACTACAGCATCAACCCACTGGTCTCCAGCGATCCTTTCGCCTCAACCTTCCAAGTAGCAGGAACTACAGGTGTGCACTACCATGCCCAGCTAATTTTTGATTTATTGTAGAGATGAGATCTCTCCAAGTTGCCCAACTGGTCTCGAACCTCTGGACTCAGGCAGTCCATTTGCCTCAACCTCCCAAAGTGCTGGGATTACAGGCTGAGCCACCGAGCCCGGCATTTTTTTTTTTTTTTTTTTTTGAGTTGGATTCTCACTCCGTCATCCAGGCCGAAGTGCTGTGGCACACTTACGGCTACCCCAGTGTCCACCTGTTGGGCTCAGGCGATTATTCCATCTCAGCCTTCCAAGTAGCCTGAACTACAGACGCACGCTACAGCGCCTGGCTAATTTTTTAATATATTGTAGAGATGAGGTCTCACCAAGTTGTCCAGGCTGGTCTCAGATCCCTGGGCTCAGGCAGTCCTCTTGCCTCAGTCTCCCAAAGTGCTGGGATCACAGGCCTGAGCCACTGCGCCCGTCTCATAATTTATTTTCTTAGTTATTTTCTTCATTTTTATTGTTGTTTTTATCCTTTCCACATGGATCAAGCCACTGTAAAACATTCCAAAGGAACAAAGACCTTATTTAAAGCATGTGTTCATTTTTATGTAAATACCCATGACTGTGGAAGTAGAATCTTTTTCATCCCTTCCTCCCAAGAGACGTATATGAATTTTAAAATTACATAAATAGTGGGCCAGGCACAGTGGCTCAATCCTATAATCCCAGCACTTTGGGAGACTGAGGAGAGAGGATTGCCTGAGTCCACGGGCTTGAGACCAGCCTTGGCAACTTGGCAAGACCTCATCTCTACAATAAATCAAAAATTAGCGGGCCGTGGTGGCACATACCTGTAGTTCCAGCTACTTGGAAGGCTGAGGCAGAAGGATCGAGGCTGTGGTGGCTGTGAGTCCACTGCACTCCAGCCTGGGCAACAGAATGAGACTCCAACTAAAAAAAAATAAACTATTTAAAAAAGTTTATTCATTCAAGCAATATTTATTGAGTGTTTTCTTATGCCATGCACCATTCTAGTTGTCAGGAAATAAAATGTGGCTATTTAAGGATTTCGTAATCTACTAGAAGAATCAAACTACATTAATTTCCCCTTAAAAACACAGGACAAAGCAAACTAAAAGGCGTAGCCTAGTGATAAAAATTAAAGGGATTCTATGTGCTAGGGACTACTAATTTGACTTTTTTTTTTTTTTGGTCTTGTAGAATAGTTGAATCAATTACGGGGGGGGGTATTTTTTAAAAACAGAAATTTTTGGCTTGGTACGGTGACTCATGTCTGTCATCCTAGCACATTGGGAGGCTAAGGTGGGAGGATTGCTTGAGACCAGGGGTTTGAGGCTGCAGTGAGCTATGTAGTACCACTGCATTCTAGCCAGGGCAACAGAGTTAGACCCTGTCTCATAAAAAAAAAAAAAAAAAAAGATTTTCTGTATTCCAGATATTCTGAGTTACATTTAAGGTCACAGTATACTTTGCCATACAGATCACTTTATTTCTTTGAATTCCTACAGAATGTACTGAAGTATATATAATACACGTAAATTTTCTTCTTAATATGAATCTCTAGGTTGTTTCTATTTTTTGGCTCTTTTATACCAGTGCACATCCTTATATTAAGAATATATATATTTTTGTGCTCATCCCTGTAAATCCAAAGTAGTTTGGTAAGTCAAAAGATTCCCATACTTCAAATTTGCATCTATCAAATCGCACCTTCCCCCACCTTTTTGTAGAAAAAAGTTTATACTCCTACTAACACTTTTATGAGAGTGCTTATTACACTCAGTTTTATCAATAATTTTTTTTTTTTTTTTTATTTATTAGAGATGAGGTCTCGCCAAGTTGCCCAACTGATCTCAAACCCATGGGCTCAGACAATCCTCTACGTCGGCCTCCCAAAGTGCTGGAATTACAGGTGTGATCCACCACACCCAGCATATCAATAATTTTTATAAAAATATTACAAACTGATAAAATGAAAACATCTTATTTTAATTTGCATACCTTTGCCTACTTCTGAAATTAAACATTTTTATGATTAACCATTTATAGTTGATGAATTGATTGTGCATATTTACTCATTTTCCTGTTGTGTTTTTTGTAAAATGGTGTGTATTTCATATATAATGCATATTAGCCTGCCCTGTTATCTGTTATTTTATCTTAATTTGTCACTTATGTAATTCATAATGTGTTTTATTACACAGAAGTTGAAAAGAATTACATTGTTATATCTGTTAATTTTATGTTTGGATTTTTAAAAATAACAGCTTCATTGAGATATAATTCATGTGCTTTAAAATTTTCCTTGTTACAGTGTACAATTCAGTGATTTTTAGTATCTTCTCAGAGTTGCACAACCATCATCACTAATTTCAACAGTTTTCAGAAT
The DNA here is from genome assembly GCA_963574415.1 of Tarsius wallacei. NCBI lineage: Eukaryota > Metazoa > Chordata > Mammalia > Primates > Tarsiidae > Tarsius > Tarsius wallacei. The sequence goes on from CAUYQG010132355.1 coordinate 4,037, forward strand.
GCCAAAAAGAGAAACCCTATCCTGATCAGCAGTCATTACCTTTCTTCCTTCCTCTCAGCCCTTGAACCACCACTGTCTTCTTTCTGTCTCTGGTCTGCCTATCCTGGACATTTCATATACTATACTATTTATCCATTTGTGGTTAGCTTTAAGCATATTCACATCATTTCACAAGAGACCCCTGGAACTTTTTCATCTTGCAAAACTGAAACTATGCTCATTGAACAACTTCCCATTTTTCCCTTCCACCATTCTTCTTTCTGTTTCTGTGAATTTGTCTACTTTAGATATCTCAGGAAAGTGAAATCTTACAATATTTGGGGCTTTTTTGTGTGTGATTGGCGTGTTTTACTTAGCATATGCCCTCAGTGTTCAGCCATGTTGTAGCATGTAACGGGATTTCCTTCCTTTTTAAGGCTGAGTAGTCTTCTGTTGTATGTGTATTCCACATTTTGTTTATACACTATCTGTGGATGAACATTGGGTCGCTTGTGAATAATGCTGCCATGAACATGGGTATATGAATATCTTTTTGACATGTTGCTTTTACTTGTAATTCTTTTGGATATTTACCCAGAAGTAGGATTACTAGATCAGATAGTGGTTATTTTTAAATTTTTTGAGGAACTGCCATCCTCTTTTCCATAGTGTTGGCAGCATTTTACATGACCACCAACAGAACACAGGGTTCCAGTGTTTCTGCATCCTTACCAACATTTGTTATTTTCTCTTTTTTTGGTAGTGGCCATTCTAATGGGTGTGAGGTTTTGGTCTGCATTTCTCTTAATGATAAGTGATGTTAAACATCTTTTCATCTGCCTCGTAGCTATTTGTATGTGTTCTTTAGAGAATTGTCTATTCAGGTTCTTTGCCTATTTTGAACATTGGATTATTTATTTGTGACTGAGTTGTAGTAGTTTGTATGTTCTGCATGTTAGCTCCTTATGAGATAGATGATTTGCAGATATTTTCTCCCATTCTTCAAGTTGCCTTTTTACTCTGTTGGTTCTGTTGGATGTGCAGGCATTTATACATTTGATGGGATCTCATTTGTCTATTTTTGCTTTTGTTGCCTATCCTTTTGGTGTTATATTTAGAAAAATAATTGCCAAATATGGTGTCAGGAAGCTTTACTGCTGTGTTTTCTTCTGGGAGTGATTTAGTTTTAGGTTTTATGCTTTGGTCTTAGTCTATTTGGGGTTGTTTTTTGTAGCAGATATAAGGTAAGGGTCCGGCTTCATTATTTTGCCAGTTGATATCCACTTCTCCCAGCACCAATTGTTGAAGAGACTGCCTTTCCTCATTATATGACTGTTGTCCGAGATCATTTGACCATATGTGTTCAAGTTTATTTCTGGGCACTCTTACTCTGTTCCTTAAGTTTGTATTTGTTTTTATGTCAGTACCATAGTGTTTTGATTGCTGTAGCTTTGTAATGTTTTGAAATCAGGAAGTGTGAGACCCCCAAATTTGATCTTTTTCAAGATTCTTTTGGCATCTCTTTTTTTTTTTTTTTTTTTTTGAGTTGGAGTCTCACTCCCTCGCTCAGACTGGAGTGCAGTGGCCGCTCCCGGCCACCGCAGCCTCGACCTGCTGGGCTCTGGCGATCCTTCCGCCTCAGCCTTCCAAGTAGCTGGAACTACAGGCGCGCGCTACCACGCCTGGCTAGTTTTTTTTATTTATTGTAGAGATGAGGTCTCGCTTGCCCAGGCGGTCGCGGGCTCAGGCAATCCACTCACTCAGCCTCCCAAGGCGTGGGATTACAGGCTGAGCCACCGAGCCCGGTTTAGAATTATTATTATTATTATTTTTTTTTTGAGTTGGAGTCTCACTCTGTCGCCCAGACTGGAGTGCAGAATTATTTTGATTACAGATCCTGTAGTGGCAGTTGTGAGGGAAAAGATCCATCACCACTAATAAGTATCTTGATTTCCCTATTTTTGGCCTTTCTATGAAATCTACCTGGATGCTTTGGAATGGTCTTAGTCCTGGAGACCTTCCTCCCACAGTTTGCTTTTGAATTACCTTTTTGTTTATTCTTTCACAGGTTATACAGCCTTTACACACATGCTTGGCAATGGCACAGATGCCCACATATCCCTAAGTTTTTAATATGGTGTCACACAAGGCCTGAGGACCCCAGTGACTCCCCTTGTGTAGCATAGTCGTTAATGCTCCCATTATGGGCTTGCTGATCATTTCCCTCCCATTTGAGAGGAAACATTGTCTGTCCCCATTCCAAATAGTTCCCAACCTGTTTAGTTCCCCTTCTTCCTTTTTAGTGAATTGAGTCTTTGGTATTACTTTGGGGATGCTAGGAATGAGACTCAGGAGTTTAACCTCTTCTTCTAGAGCAGCATGTTTTGCGACCTAGTCTGCCAGCCCATTTCCTACGGCCTCCAAGGTGCTCCCCTTTGGGTGACCATTCACATGTATTACTGCTATTTCAGTTGGGAACAGGAGGCTTTTCAGGACCTCTTCGTATAGTTCCCCATGTACTAATTCCTTTCCCTCGCTGTCAATGAGACCTCGTTCTGTCCAAATCTTCCCAAAGGCATGTACTACCCCCAAATTCATATTTGGAGTCAGTATAAATGGCACCCTCCTGTTCTGCAAGGAAACTTAAGACTCGATTGAGGGCATACAATTTAAAGGTTTGTGCAGACCAATTGTTAGGCAGTCGGCCCTTCTCACATATAGACTGTTGATTCTTGTCAACAACTGTGTATCCATGATGTCTCTTTCCCTCTATTATTCGGGAGGACCCATTTATAAATAGTCTTGCCTCATCATGTAATAGAATCTCTTGTAGGTCTGATCTAACTTTGGTCTGATATTCATTTATATCCAAGCAGTTAGGATCTCCAGGTTCTCATCACTTTTCCATAAGAAACTAGCTGGGTTCAGACAAGCATCTGTGATTAAAATTAAGTCACCCTTTTCTAATAGCATAGTCTCATTTTTTAGGATTTGGGAATTAGCCATCTCCCTGCTTTTTAGTTGAGTAGGGTTCTGACCTGGTGAGGAGTACTGACTATTAAGGCTCCTCCAAAGGTCAGTGTCCTACTTTCTTCTACTAACAGGGCAGTGGCTGCCACTGCTTGGACGCATTCCAGCCATCCTTGAGAGACAGGGTTGAGGAGTTTATAAACAAAAGCAGCAGGTTGCTTCTTCCCACCCTCCACACCAGGTTTGGGATAGTACCCCTAGGGTCACATCTTGATCTATTGTGGTAAACAAGTGAAATGACTTGTCTAGGTTTGGAAGAACCAGAACAGGGGCTGTAATGAGGGCCCACTTTAAATCCTCTACAGTTCGTTTCTCTTCATGAAAGAAAAAAAAGGTCAGGTTCCTCCTCTAACAGTTTCAGATACAAAATTCTTGACCTTTGTGCATAAGATTCAATCCATAGCTGGCAATAGCCAGTTCGTCCTAAAAGCTTTCTGAGTTGTCTCTTCATTTTGGGCAGGGACAGGCTCACTATGCTGGCTATTCTCTCTGGGTTTATTTGTCGTTTCCCTTCACTGATGAGATGTCCTAAATATTTAACCTCCTTTTCTACAAATTGTAACTTATTCCTTGAAACCTGCAGCCCCATTTGTCCTAGAAAGTTGAGCAAACTAATAGCAGTCTTTGATACTTCCTTCCTTTTCTTTCCAGAGATTAGTAAGTCATCTACATGCTGCAACAGCTGGGTCCTTGCTCTGGGCTGAAATTCCTCCAGGGCAGTTTCTAAAATCTGGCCAAATAAATGTGGGGCTTCGGTGAAGCTCTGTGTTAGTAATATCCAGCAGTACTGTTGCTTCCTTTCAGCCATAGGATTTTCCCATTCAAAAGCAAAGAGGTCCCTGCTGTCAAGGTCTAGGGGACATGCGCAGAAGACATCCTTTAGGTCTACCACACTGAACCAGGTATGTTCACAGGGGATCTTGCTAAGGAGCATGTAGGGGTTGGGGAACATGGGATGTCGGGCCTGAATGATCTGATTAATGGCCCTCAGGTCTTGCACTAGCTGGTGTATCAGATTTTTTGACAGTGACATGCAGGGTTCCAGCAATCCATCTTTAATGAGGCCCTCAGTTACTGGTTGTGGGCCCCTCCTATTGGTTTTCTACAAACTATTTCCCTGGCTGTTTTAACTTAATTTTTATTGGGGCAACATTTAGCCCTCCTTTGTTTCCTTTTTTGACTCAAACCAGGGGGTTGATTTGGTTCTCTTCCTCCTCTGTGAGGAGGGCCATTACCAGCTTTATTTATCCCTCCTTTACGTCTAGTCCCAGGTTAAGTCTTCTCAGCCTAGGAGATTTATCCCAGCCTCTGGGACAAATAAGAAAGGCCACTCAATATTTTCAGATTCTAACCTAACTTTCATGTGCTTGAATGTTGGGACCTGACACAAGCAGTTTTTCTTTAGAGAGTTTAGTCCCTTGAGGCTGATAATGTTAGTGAGAAGCAAGCTGCTCTGGTGTCAATTTAAAATGTCACCTCTTCTTCTTTAGGGTCCACCCTCAAATTTATCAAGGGTTCCTGGTGGCACCTCATTAAAGGGGAGCCCAGACCCCCCTAGTCTTCATCAAAAGTCATAAGAGGGATCACTTTGTCTTCCTTTTTCCCTCCAGGGCATACTCTCTTGAAGTGGCCAGGTTTTCCACATTTGTAACATCCATTTGTAACCAGGGCAGCCCACACCCCGGAGGGCCCCTTGTGTCGTTTGACTGAGACCTAAATTTTCCCCCCTTGTGGTGGAGAGGATTTTGATCTAGCTTCTTCTCCATTACTCTCTCCACAGGAGACACCATGATTTTTGCCTTTTGTTTTTCTTTGTCTTCCTTTCTCGTCACAAAAACCTTTTGGGCCTCTCTTAATAACTCTTCAATTGGTTTTTCATTCCACTTGCCAAGCTTTTGCAATTTCTTATCACATCAGGCCAGCTTTTAGTCACAAAATTGACCTTCAAGAGGCCCTGCCCCACTGGATCAAGCCCAGAATACTTTCTCATCTAATTCCTCAGCCTCTTCAAAAAGGTGGAAGGAGTTTCTTCTTTCTCCTGTTGAATTTCAAAAGCCCTAGAAACATTCTCGGGGTGGATTCTTTGATTCCTCTATTGTTATTATTATTATTATTATTATTATTTTGAGTTGGAGTCTCACTCTGTCACCCATGCTGGAGTGCAGTGGCACATTCACAGCCACACCAGTGTCAACCTGCTGGGATCCAGCAATCCTTCCACCTCAGCCCTCCAATTAGCCAGAACTACAGGCATGCACTACCATGCCCAGCTACTTTTTTGATTTATTGTAGAGATGAGGTCTCACCAAGTTACCTGAGCTGGTCTTGAACCCACGGATTTAGGCAATCCACTCTCCTCGGCCTCCCAAAGTGCTGGGATTACAGGCCGAGCCATCAAGCCTGGTCGATTCCTCTAATTATTAACTCCCTGAGATCCTGCATCTGAGCCTGATCTCTAAGGTCATTATTGTCCCAGTTGGGTTCTAAATTTGGGAACTTTTGTTTCACAGGCGAGATCCCTTATCCTGGAGGATGTTACCTTTCCCAGACAGACATTGTGGCCCTTCTAATCATCCCCCTTTCTTCCCTGTAAACAGGATGTTCATTATGGACATTATCTCAGCCCAAGTGTAAAAGCTGGGCCCTAAGAAATGATTGAGTTGGTCTGCCAGTCCAAGGGGGTCTTCTAGTAATGACTTAATTTCTTTCTTGAACTTTCTGACCTCAGTGCTCATCGAGGAGCATTTATGAATCCAATCTCTCCCTGTCCTGTAGGGACTTCCCTAAGGGGAAGCATTTTAGAAACCTCCACAGGGACCTTGGAAGGAAGAGGAAAATTTTCTAAGTCTTTTTTGCGTTGTTCCAATAACCTTCCTTAGGTTTGTATAGAGGCCTGTAGGGGCAACAGGCTCAGAAATTATTTGGCTCCTCAAGCTCCCTATCTCAGAGCCCTCAGAGGACCTGGGTCCCCTGACTACCTCCAACTTCCCTGTTCCCCATAAGGGGGAGGGAGGCTGGAAAGAGAGTCCCATGACTTCTCCTTGGCGCCCATTGCCTCGGCCTTGAGGGGGAACATAGAAACTGCTCCTGGCAACCAGCAAAGAGCATAATCTCTTTCCTCCTGCAAGGATGAAGCCTTATCATTAACACGGAAAACTAGGGTCTGGCACACCCAGTCCTCCTCTGAGCCAAACTGTGGCCAGAAAACTGTAGGTTTGTGAATTGGCTTCTAGTCTAGAAAACAACAGTATTTCATTATCTTTTGTTTCTCCTTGTCTTTAGTCTGGGAACTGCTTCCCCATCATCTCAACATTTCCCCCAACAGATTATCTGGAGGAATGTCCCTGGAGGGGATCTCTTTTCTTCTTTCCCCTCCTCCCAGACCATTTACTTGGCCTTCCTTTGTTCTCCTAGGCCTAGAATTTTTATGCCCCATTTTTGGTTATGTTGATAACCCCAGTTTCTGAGTTTCCCTATGTACTCAACACCCCTTATGGGGGTTTCTTGCACATGCTGGGACCTGCTTCATCTGTCTCCAGCCACAGAGTCCAATTTTCCTACCTTGGCTCATGCATGAGGTTGCCTGGTTGCCATGGTGCCTGCGAGCTCTTTCCCTGTGTTGCCTCCACTGTAGATATGCAAAACTGTCTCGGGCATATCTACAGTCTTGCAGGGAGCCAAGACACTCTAGCAGAGTAGGCCACCTGAAAATTGGGTGGGGCTCACCTCCCCCTCTGCTGGGGTCTCCCATGGATGTGGAGAATCCTGGACGAGTCCCCAAATTGTGAGAAACATACTCACCCATCCAAAAAGTATGGTCATGGAGTCACAGGGTATGGCAAAAGTGAGACTTTAATGGAGGTCTTACAAGATTGGGTGTCTGGAAGGCAGACACACCCAGGGCAGTTACAATAAGCAGTTTATTCCCTAGAGCACAAATTCTTCCCCTGGTTCTTCACTGACTGAGTACTATGGGATGTACAATCTTCCTGGATGTCATCTGAGTTCCATTTTTTTCCCTTATAAGGTTATCCCTGGTTCCCTTCCCTGGTTAAGTCTCTATTTTCTTTTTCTTTTTTTTCAGTTGGAGTCTCACTCTGTTGCCCAGGCTGGAGTGCAGTGTCATGCTCACAGACACTGCAGCCTCGATCTGCTGGATTCAGGTGATCTTTTCACCTCAGCCTTCCAAATAGCTGGAACTACAGGTATACACCACCATGCCCAGCTAATTTATTTATTTATTTATTGTGAAGATGAGGTCCCACCAAGTTGCCCAGGCTGGTCTCAAGCACATGGGCTCGGGCAATCCTCTCACCTCAACCTTCTAAAGTACTGGGATTATAGGCATGAGTCACTGTGCCTGGCCAAGTCTCTATTTTCTTAAGAATAGTGTTATTTTCTCATTGACCAGTTTCAATCTCCTGATTGTTTAGGAGCCTGCCAAGAGCTGGTGACTGAAGATTGCTACATCCACCAGCCTGCTTAGACGAGTCTTGAAAATGAACCATCAGAATGTTTCTTATACTATATTTTCTTTATCATATAAAAATCATCAATCTCTCTCTCTCTTTTTTTTTTTTTTTTTTTGATGAGTTTCAAAGTAATTTGCAGTCATCAGTATATATCCCCAGGACTTTTCTTTCAAGATGGCTGACTAAGGCCATTGCATGCCAGTTTCCCTCAGAAGGAAGAAGGAAGTTGCTGATGAATGCCCAAGTTTTGAGTGGAAAACAAAAAGGAAAGTGGAATCAGCAGGGTACCCATGTGAGGAGGCTGGCATACACCAAGAAAAGGACAGTAGCAAGAGTCTGGCTGAGATTGACCATGAAGGACCTCAGAACCACCCGGGAAGGGTAAGTGGGAGAACTTCCTTGCCCCCTGACCTCCTGACAATTGCTGACAGCTAAAGAGTTGGAGAGTCCCTCTGTCTCCAGGACCCAGGGCAGCACTGTCAGTGGTGGTTGGAGATCCTCCTGGGAATGAAGAGCTAAGTGGCCAGCTGCACAGCTGTGCCAGTCCCCATGCCTGCTAGTCCCAGGCTGAGATGGTGGGTGCCTTATTGGTTGCCCACCTGAGGGGCTACTGCTCTCCCTGGTGATCATCTGCGTATGAACTACTTCCCCACCAGATCACCTGCAGACTTTCCCAACAACCCGCTCTGATGCTGGCAAGCATAGGGGTCTGGCAGGCCCCTGGGGAGTAACAGGTTCCCTAGAGACCTAACCCTCAGCACAGACCACCCCTAAGGGAGGCGGAAAGCTCAGCTTGCTGAAGCCTCCCTTGGGACAAAGAAAATGCACAGTTGAGGACACAGTGGTGGCTTCTTCCTGTGGGAGTGTGGGGAGCTGTGCAAAAAGAAGCTGGTTCTCACCGCTTTCCCAGCATCTCCATCCACTCCAAAGGCAAGGCAGGGAAGAAAAGGGCCAACACGCAAAGGGGCCTACCTGCCAACTCTTACTCTTAAGTGCCATCTACTTGACTGCAACCTGAATGACACTGCCAAATACATCAGTACAATAAGCAGTGTCTGAGAAAGTCATCACACAAACCTATCTGCAACCAAGGAATTGTACAGAGTTTTGGCCCTCTGAAAGCACCCGGATAAAGCCAATCAGCCATACACAATAGACATACACAACATACACAATAGACATACCCACAGGGAGAGAAAAATAAAAATAAAAAAGCCCCATCCAAAAGACAGCAAATTAGAAAATAGAAGCATCAATTCCCACAGATGAGGAGGAACCAACACAAGAACTCTGGCAATGCAAAAAGCCAGAGTGTTTCATCACCTCTGAAGAATCACATCAGCTCTGTAGCCATGGATCCTAACCAGAATGCAATATCTGAAATGACAGATATAGAATTCAGAATATAGATGGCAAAGAAACTCAACAAGATCCAAGAAAAAAGTTGAAATTCAATACAAAGAAGCCAAAAAGATGATCCAAGATTTGGAAGACAACATGGCCATATTAAGAAAATCAAACTGAACTTCTGGAATTGAAGAACTCATTACAGGAATCTCAAAATACAGTTGGAAGACTTAACAACAGACTAGACCAAGCAGAAGAATTTCAGAGTTCAGGGACTGGTCCTTCAAATCAACCCAGTCAGACAAAAATAAAAAATAGTTTTACAAATGAACAAGCCTGTGAGATATATGGGATTGTGTAAAGCAGCCAAAAGCTTGTACTTACTGGCATTCCTGAGAGAAAAAAAGAAAAAAGGAAGCAACTTGGAAAACATATTTGAGAACATAATTCAAGAAAATCTCCCCAATCTTACCAGAGAGGTCGACATGGAAATACAAGAAATTGAGATAACTCCCTTGAGATACTATACAAGGTGTTCATCCTCAAGGAACATGGTCATCAAGCTATCCCAGGTCAACATGAAAGAAAAAATATCTTAAAGGCAGTGACACAAAGGGGCTATATCACTGATATAGGGAGATCCATCAGACTAACAGATCTCTTAGTAGAAACCTTACAAGCTAGAAGAGATTGGGGACCTGTTTTTAGCATTCTTTTTTTTTTTTTTGAGTCGGAGTCTCACTCTGTCGCCCAGACTGGAGTGCAGCGGCTGCTCCCGGCCACCGCAGCCTCGACCTGCTGGGCTCCGGCGATCCTTCCACCTCAGCCTTCCAAGTAGCTGGAACTACAGGCGCGTGCTACCACACCCAGCTAATTTTTTGATTTATTGTAGAGATGAGGTCTCGCTTGCCCAGGCGGGTCTCGAACCCGCGGGCTCAGGCAATTCACTCACCTCAGCCTCCCAAGGCGCGGGATTACAGGCTGAGCCACCGAGCCC
>CAUYQG010132359.1:0-18618 GCA_963574415.1 Tarsius wallacei
CTGGAACTATAGGCACATGCTACCACACCTGGCTAATTTTTTGATTTATAGGTCTCACCAACAATGTCTCAAACCCCTGGGCTGAGGCAATACTCTTGCCTCAGCCTCCCAAAGTGCTGGGATTACAGGCTTGAGCCACCACACCCAGCCTGATTTCGATGTCTTAAAAGATTTAAGATTGGGCACCTGGTGAGAGCTCAGGCTGCTTTCATTCGTGGCAGAAGGCAAGGAAGAGTTGGCATGTGCAGAGATCATATAGCAAGAGAGGAATCAAGAGAGAGAGAAGAGAGGTGCCAGACTCTTTTTAACGGCCAGCTCTTGGGGGAACTCTTGTGGGTCCTAATAAAGTGAAAACCTGCTCAGCCACTCCCCCCATCCCAATGAGGGCATTACTCTATTTACGACAGATCTACCCCCATGACCCAAATACCTCCCAGGAAGCCCAACATTCAGGACCAAATTTCACCATGAGGTTTGGGAGGGCAAACATTCAAACTACAGCAGGTGGGCATGGTCTACCTTACATATCCCACAGCCGAGTATTGAGCCCAGAGGAAGCAGTTGCTCTCAACCCCACAACTGCCTAGGTTATAGAAATAGTCATGAAAAAGGTGGTGGTGGTTGTAACAGGGGATGTGAAGGGAGGTGTCTAGCAAAAATTTTAGTTAGGATCATGATGAAAGATGCTGATGAAGGAACAGTGAGACAGATAAAGGTTTAAAAATGGATTAAGTAATAAATGGATGAATATATGAATAAATGTATAATAAATCATGAGTTAGATGAGGGAAGTAAATAAAAGCTTCAAGGTAAGAGAGAATTAAATACAAGAAAGAGAATCTTTTTTAAAATAAGGAAGAAGAAAAGTCAGAGAGAGAGATAACAAAAGGTAAACATAGTAAAATACATATATATAATATATACGAGTCTATTATATTTCTTTTTCATGTCCTCAAAATGCTATTTATCTTCCTGCACATGCTTTGGAGTGTTCTTGGAAGATGGAGGAATCAGATCCCGAGCCCATAAAGAGACCATCTCTTCCTTTTTGCTCATCTCAAAGCATTCGATTAAGTGTTCAGGGTATTATGTTTGAGAAATCCGAGTGATAAAGCACTATTTGGTCTAAAGACACATCTGTATATATCTCATAGCTTCATCCTGGGGGTGGGGGTAGAGGTAGTAAATTACATTGCTCAAAACTTGAGGAAACAACGTGTTGTAAGCAAAAGTCTCCAAAATTACTTGGCCAGGAGTTTTACCAGACCTTTCATAAAAAGGTAGCACTTGTCACTGGTTTAGGACCACCCAGGCTACATAGTTTCAGGAGACAGATCTTCCATGGAAACTGTGATGCTTTAGGCAAACTTCAAGTCAGACATATTTAGAATAGGTTTTGTACATCCTCATCCAGAAATGATGAAGACGGGCAGACACTTTCCTTCCTCTCTCGACAGCCCAGGCCAATAGGGAGGCCTGCAATTAGGATGGGGGCAACCCAGTCATCAGCACCACACAGGGGCAATCATTGAGTTAAACAGCAGTTACTTCTCTTCAAGACACAATGTGAACAACCCTCCTGCTCAGACCTAGGAACACACAAGTGTGCAGAGGAACAAAGAGAGAGCCCACAGCCAAATCCCACTGGGAAGAAAATGAGGCCATAACACTCTCATCCCTTCAGTGTCGGTACACAGGGTCAGCCCTCTAATAACACCCCACACCAGCAGCCCTGTGCTGATAGGCCACCCTACCGTATCCAATAGGAGCCACTATGGGCTCAGAAAGTTGCAAACATACCAAGCCCCTTATTTGCAGCCCAGGGCGTGCTACTGACAACCTTTCACAAATCAGGAGGCCAACATGAAGTCATATTATTTCAGTAGGGAAACTGATTTCTTCTCCTATGTCCCAATACAAAGAAACATAAGAAAGAACTCTCAATTCTAAAGATTCAGAAAATTAACAGGTACATGAGAACACTGAGCTCAACTCAGAACAGGAAAGACAAGCGGTTCCAAATAGGTCTCATACCTTTTTGTCGCTTAGGCCAGAAACCTGGTCCACATATTCCTCTTGGATCATGAAGGCAGCTAAGTTGGCAGTGTAGCTGGCCAGGAAGATGACAGCAAAGAAGGCCCACACCGACACCATGATCTTGGAGGTGGTCCCCTTTGGGTTTTGCACAGGTACGGAGTTGTTAAACACCAGACCCCAGAGCAACCAAATAGCTTTGCCGATGGTGAAGGAGGGGCCTCCTGGCTCTGGTATGACAAGACGAAAAGACAAGAACAGAAATTAATCCAGAGTCACTGGTTCTACTTAAACCTACATATACACAGAGCTGGTAAGTCCATACTCAGAGCAGGAAACCCTTCAACTAAAACCAAGCCCTTTTATAGACAGCTTTCCAATTTGAGAGCTTGTACCTCTCTTCTCCTGGGACCCTCTGGAGGGCAAAAGAGGTTTTCTTGGGAGAAAAGTCAGAGACCTTGGGTATGTGTGAGATCTTTCTCCAACTAACAGTCATGACTCAGTCTGGGCCCTGGAGGAGCTATCTTCCTGCCCCCATATATAGTACCTTCAAGATCACTTCAAAACTGAATAACAAAGGCTGACTATTGCACTGTGGTCACCATTATGTCATTACTATCATTTTTCCTAAGTTTCATATTTGTATCTACCAAGAAAGTATTTTAACTTCCAAAAATGTCAGTGAGAATTGCATAAGATCTTTTTCTACCGTTGTAATTAACATCCTCCAAGTCTATTCACATAGAATAGACTGATGTTAGATGGCTTTGAATGAACTTTTTCCTGACTTTTTTCTTTAGCTTCTGGCACTTAACACTCAATATTCCAAAGACATCCCTGACCCCACTCCAGTGCCAACACTTCCCAACTGGTTTCCTACAGTAGTAGCTTCTGTGTAAAAGAGTATCAGGAAGCCTGGAGAGGAAATCATCAACTCTTGGCCTGGCCACAGGAATCTGAGGGTAGACAGATAACTGTCTTTGACTTTGACTTCCCTCCATCCAACCTTTGCACAGACAGCACCTAGGCTTCTGCATATAAACATGCTGTGACCTCACTGCTGCCTCTGCTTGGTGATGGTAAAGTCTTGCCTGTCATCTGGATCTCCACGTAGTCCCTCCACTGCAGAAATGAACATCTGCCTGCACAGTTTTACAGCATATTAGTGCAGGTCTTACGATGTTACCTGTGATCTTGATAGCATCTGCTTAGACAACTAAATCATCAGGGACTACACCTGTCGAACCTGATACTAACTGTGCACACACATCTGTGTGTGTGGACCTTATTTCATACAACAGATGTGTAACTAGAAAGTTGTTTATAAATCAAAGTTTTGTAAATTGTAAAATGCTCTAAGGAGATAATATTTCAAGCTGCCCTACGGTGAATTCCTTTGTGAAGACAAGCATCTTTGGTAAAGTAAGTGATTGTAAACCTTTGCTCTGAGCTTTGTGAATCCGGACTGTACATTCAACAGAAGCATGAGGGGGAGTTTTACAAAATGTTGCTGCCTGACATCCCACCCCCAGAGATTCTTATTAAATTTGTATGAAGTGAGACTGGTTATTTTACTTTAACATGCAACCAAGATAGCCACTATTTTGAAATACATAGTGGTCCAAGCCCCAGCCTTCACTTAGTGAATCAGAAAATGATGTCCAAGTATCTGTATTTTTTTTTTTTTTGAGTTGGAGTCTCACTCCATCGCCCAGACTAGAGTGCAGTGGCCACTCCCGGCCACCGCAGCCTCGACCTGCTGGGCTCCGGTGATCCTTCCGCCTCAGCCTTCCAAGTAGCTGGAACTACAGGTGTGCGCTATCACGCCCAGCTAATTTTTTTATTTATTGTAGAGATGAGGTCTAGCCAAGTTGCGCAGGAGGGTCTCGAACCCGCGGGCTCAGGCAATCCACTCACCTCAGCCTCCCAAGGCGCAGGATTACAGGCTGAGCCACCGAGCCCGGCTGTACCTGTATCTTTTAAGTGCTCCATAGATAATTCTTTTTTTTTTTTTTTTTTTTTTTTGGTATTTTAAGTAATCTTTTTTTCTAACTTTTAAAATTTTATTTTAAAGATGTGGGGTATAATTCAAGGTTAGGCATACAAATGTTCATTATGCAGGTACCCTTGTTGATGAGGTGTGCCCCCCTTCCTCAGGCAGATTCCCACTATTGCCAATCCCGCTTCCCCACTCCCCTCCTGGCAGTTTCCTGCTACTGCCAATCCTTTTCTTATAGTATTACGATAATTTTTCAAGGTCCACTTATCAGTGAGAACATGTGATACTTAGTTCTTTGTTTCTGTAAAAAATCACTCAGTATTATAGACCTTAAGTCCATACAGGTTGCTGTGAAGTTCATGATTTTGTTCTTTTTTATGGCTGTGTAATATTCCATGGTGTATATGTACCACATATTTTTTTTATTCAGCAGCCAACATATACATGAAAAAATGTTCAGCCTCACTAGTCATCAAAGAAATGCAAATTAAAAACTACACTGAGATACCACCTAACACCAGTCAGGATGGCTATCATCAATAACTCAAAAAACAACAGATGCTGGAGAAGATGTGGCAAAAAGGGAATACTTCTACACTGTTGGTGGGAGTGTAAACCAGTACAACCTCTGTGGAAAACAGCATGGCGAATCCTAAAAGATCTAATAATCAACCTTCCATAAGACCCCACAACCCCCCTACAGGGAATATACCCAGAAGAACTCAAATCACTCTATAAAAAAAAAACAAACCTGCACACATATGTTAATCACAGCATTGTTCACAGTAGCAAGAACATGGAACCAACCATGCTGCCCATCAAAAGAGGACTAGATAATTCTTATGAGTAGTCAGGGTCAAGAATCTTTCTTCTTGGAGGTAATAATTATAGGATACAGTTCACATTTTGGAAGGATGAAGACTCAAAGAAGGTAGAATGTTTCTTAATCTTGGGGTTCTAAGGAAATGTGGGAGAAGCTATTTATAGAAATCCCATGATCCCCTCCAGAAATCTAGTAAATTTTAAAACGTGTTATAAATGCTTCAAACACACGGGCAGCCCTTACATCTGTGGGCCTACCCACCCAGGAAACTGGACCACCCAAATGGTAGCTATGGGTGAAAATTGGTTTTTCCCACCCATTTTATTTCAAACACTCAACTTTTATACTCTCTGGCAGGGGGACTGAGCCAAGGGCATATGCTTTAGAGATCTGGTGCCTCAGCTGTG
This sequence comes from Tarsius wallacei, assembly GCA_963574415.1. NCBI lineage: Eukaryota > Metazoa > Chordata > Mammalia > Primates > Tarsiidae > Tarsius > Tarsius wallacei. Next base: position 5,264 of record CAUYQG010132359.1, read on the forward strand.
ATCTGTTGGCTGTGGGGAGCTCTACCAGCCACAACCACCTGCAAATGCCTTGGGGAAACCTCTTTTTCCTTACTCTTATTAATATGTGTGTACAGTCTGCTTTGTTAGTGACATCTGTTCCAACAGACTGCCCACAGCCTAAGGTTATCAAAATCGTTTCCTGTGATATGTTTATGCTACCTGTATCTACCACCAGTCTTTCCTCTCCTTTACTTAGGGATGGAACTGGGCTTGGGGCCAGGCATAAACCAGAGAGGAGGCATATAAATTCAAACTAACATCTTAATTAGGGTTTTCTAGAGAGACACCAAGCTGGTGATCTAGAAGGCTGAGGGGTTCCTTTTCAGAAATGGTAAGTTAGAGAAGATGCAGATAACATGTGAGGAGTCCAGTGATTTGGGATTAAGAACTAGAAAAAAGGCAGAAATGGGGCAGCTCCCACTGGCCTTACCTCTGCCATCAGCGAGGCACCTGTTATAACCCACAGGGCTGAAGTACTCAAAGACAAAGACAGCCACGGCTGAGACGATGAGCAGCATCACGAACATCATCACCCACACGTCAGCACTGAAGGGCTCTGGGGAAGAAACAAACAGCGCTCAGGGTTAAAACAGAGAACAAATAGATTCTCATTAACTGACATCTTCATTTGCTCACACAGACTCGTCTTTTGAAGGATGGGGAACAAACCACAAGAGTGTTGCCTGCCCTCAGGGGCCAGGGCCTGGGTTAAGAAGAAGCAGGAGACTGTCCCTGAGCAACCCCTGATGGGCATGTCGAGGATTTTTTTTCTATCAAATACGTAAGGAAGCCAGCCTCATGCCTGTGAACTTTTTGGGTTGTAGAGACAGTTCTGCCACGGAAGAAGTACTAGTTATGAAGCAAGTGAGGCACACGGGACTGACTTGATTACGTTCTCATCTTCGTGACCACACCCCATGGTGGAGGCCTGGAAAAGCCTTTTCCAATGCTTCTGAGCCTTGCAGATCAATTCATACTCAACAGACTTGCCTACTATCTCAGAGCTGAGTTAGTTCAGGAATAATTATGTACAAAGAAGAACAACCCCCCTCTCTCCCACCCCCTTGTGTCACATCTCTCAAACTTCCCAGCCTTGATTTACTTTTTCAACCCACTTTGAGTGGTGCATTTTATTAGATATCGTGAGGGTATGAGGACATGAGTCAATGTTAAAAAGGAAAGTCTATCCATATTGAATAGCAGTATCCACACTTTTGGGAATTTAACAGGTGACAAGGGAATGCGCATAAGCTACAATCTGTCCCCTATTACCAGGTGATAGGGTTGATGGGACAAGACTGGGCAATATAGCAAGAATGTTCTACCATGCTTTCCTTAATATCTTTAATTATTTTTGCTGAATCCCTCCCAGTTGAGCTAAATACCTCTCTGACTTGGAGGTGTTCAGAAATTGGACACTATATTCCAGAAGCCATCTCTCTGAAGGCCTATAAAAAGGGACAATCGCTATTCTGTCCCATGATACAATGCTCCCTCAATTGTGTCTCAAAATAGTCCTGGCCTTTTTAGCTGTCACAGCACATTGTAAACTCATAACTAAGTGAATTAACATGCCGTTTTCTCCATCTTCCAAATCATTAATAAAGATGAAGTTAGAAAAGGGGAAAAATTGGCTGAAAATTAGAAAATATATTTCTTACTCTGAAACCTACTTTATTATTGAACTCCCAAAGGAATTATAAAAGCCTGGTCACTTAATCAATTTAAAAAAGATCTTGATAAAGGCCCAGAGCTTAACAAACTGACTGTGAAATGCAAAACCTTTCAACAGAAGTCAGAGATGCCAGGGTAGAATGTATGATTCAAAGCCTCTATGCAGTGGTGTGGCGAACACCTTCCACTCTCGTCTCTAATTTATTTCACTTCTGCCCCGATTTTACTGTTGTCTAAGATTGGGAAATAACCAAGTAAAAGCATCACCGCTATGGTGTCTCCCCATCCCCCCAGAGAAACTTTCTGCACACAAAATATAACAAACATCTGTATTGGTTTTTACAGTTTAAAAAGTACTTTCACCATATACTACATATGATTCTTTTAATGGCTCTTTCACTAGGGATTACTATATCTATTCTATGGAGCAGTAAACTAGGACTGAGAGGTCAAGGTCTTCTCTGAATTTTTAAATAATCAGAAAGCAGCAGGGTCAGGTTATGAACTGAGGTCCTCTGAAGCAAAAAGCCTATTTCCCCCATTGTATTATGTTGCATCTTTGTCTCTGTCCAGCACGCTGGCTCCTGGGTTAGGAGTTGAGCTCTGAAATGGCCTCATATGTACTAGAACACAGGCTCTGAAGGTTACCATGATGAGACTTTAATTCCAGATCTGCTAGTTACCAACTAAAAGGCTACTAGAAATGGCTTAATATGTCTTGTCTAAGATGCAGCTTCCTAAGCTATAAAGTGGGTCTAATAACAGGATCAATGAGTTAATATAATAATAATGCCCAGCATATTATATAGTAAATGTTCAATAAATGTTGGCCTCTTTTATCTCTACAACTAACAAACTGCTCTTCCTCTGAATATAGACACAACTACATTCTGCCTGGCAGTTCTATGCCATCTCAGGGCTATATCAGTGTACCACTGCCTCTTTCAGTTCAGAGGTTAAGGTTAGTGCTACACTGACAGAGTTAGAATTAGAATGTAGTTTTTGTTTGTATCTGTTAATGTCCCAATTGTACTTGCAAAGGAAAAAAAAAGGCAAATAAATTACACACGGTAGTTATGAGGATTAATACATACAGTGTGTGCTATCTAATAACATTTCACATAAAATTAGCAAGGCCAGAATGTGCTTCACTGTGAGTAAGAAGATTAGCTAAGAAACGTGAGTAATTTATAGAGAAATTCTATGGAGCCTATAACGCCACTTTGTAGTGCATTAATTGAATTAACTTCTTGTGGATAAAGCTTAGAGAAATGTTAGTCACGGTCTATTCTAATAGCCCCATTTAAAAAAAAATGTTGATGTCCCTTAGAGAGACTGTGACTTGTCCAGGGGCTTACAGCTTGTTTGTGACCAAACCAGGCCTCTTGTCTCCCAGGTCAATGTTCTGTTTTCAAGGTGACATTCTATTTTCCAACCCCTTGCTCCATAATGCCTGTGAAAAATATGGGATGTGAGCTCACAAAAGACCTCATCTCATTGAAATCTTGGCCTCATCTCACCCAGTCTTTTATCACATCTGAGGCTTTTGACATTTAAGTGATGTTGGAGAGAGTGGTATGGGGAGGGTGGGGTGGGAGGAAGAATCAGATCAGCTCTCTCTGGCAGAGCCTCAGAAAATTCATGTGGAAACAAAAAACCTTTTTTGGTAACACTGAGCTCAATTCTTGAAGATAATTCAAAATAAATAGATATTTCGATGATATCCAGAATTAGAAATTATTACAGCAGGAAGCAGCCTCAGAGATCAGCTAGTTGAAATGCCTTCTCCTGTAGATGAGGAAACTGAGTCCCAGCATGGAACAAATCTGCTCAAGGTAAATGCTAAGTTACAGAAACAGTACAACAGTAGGTCCTCTGATTACCAGTCCAGCACTGTTTTCTTATGGGGCATGATGCCTTCCTATTTGTCTGGGTGTTCTTCAGTTTTCCTGTATGAGAGTAATCAATTTTGAAGTCTCCCAGATGAAGTCCCTGACCGAGTTAAGCTCCTAGCAGACCACCTGCGGGCTGAGAGAGCCTGGCCATGTGCCCCTTCAGGTGTTCTTTATTCCATCTCCCTGTCCTTATGCCCATTTCCTTCCACCAGCAAACCCATCATTTACCTAAGAAGGCAGAAGGTGAGACAGTCCCATTGCTGCGTGACACCATGACACTGATGCCTGTCTCTATGAAGGGCACTGAGAAGTCAACCACCTCCGACCGCTCCTCATTGATGGTGAGTGACCCCACTGCCATGTAGGCCCTCTTCATGACCACCTGAAGAGAAAGGTGCAATGCTCCAATTAGAACACTCAGAAAGGCAAGAATATTCATGGCCCAGCAGTGGTTTTCTTTGTATGGTAGGAAGAGTACTCCTATTTACTATTTTATATTTCCTGAAATTCATAAAAAGAGCCTGATTTTAAAAATATTTTAAAAAACCAAAAAATGAAAAATAGACATGGCCCTTAATTCTTGGCACTCACCTCTCCAATCATACCATTCCAGGTTCCATTGATTTTCTTCCCATGCTTGCCGTTGGTAACCAGGTAAAGGTCATAGGTGAACTTCACAGATTTAGAAATTTTCTTAAGGATGTCAATACAGAACCCCTTGCAGCATTTTTTGATGTAACCTGGCTCCTCGTCTGTTTTATTCCTGCCAGTTAAAAAAGCAACAACAAAAAACAAGGCTTTGTACAAGAGACAAAATTTTGCCCTTTGTCATTAAACAGAAATCCCTCCAACCTCAAAGCAGGCCCCTTTCACAGCTCAGCATAATTTATGCCAGATCTCAGTGAAGAAATACATCAGACTACAGAACTGCAATATTCTCATTGTCTCATCACATTGAACCATGTTTTCTCACAAATTTTAATGCTCCTTTGAAGTACAATATACATCAGGAAAGGGTGCATATTCTAAAGGTTCAGTCTGATGAATTTTCACACACTGAATTCACCCTTTTAACCAGCACTCTCATCCAGATACAGAAAAGTTACCAGCACCTGAGAGGCCTTTTTTCCCACCAAAGCAAACCATTTTTCCGACTTTTATCAGCATAGATGAGTTTTATCTCTTTCCAAATATAGTTCTAAATCTCAAAATTTCAGGATAGGCTGGCCTGAGAAAACATTTTCAATATCAAAAGCCAACTTAAATTTCCAGAAATTTGAGGTCCCTGGTCATTGAGGCCAGGCAAGGCCAAAGGAACTTTGGCAGAGGAGTTAGTAGCCATTTTCACTGGTTACCAACTGGACAGAACCAGACATCAGATTACAGGGTTGCCAGTAATTCCATCCCTCGGTAGCAACTGGAAATCAAATATGGTGCTCAATTCATTCTATGCCTCAGGTCTCAGGCCCTCCAGGTGCTAACAGCTGCATCAAATCTGCCCTCCTGTGCCACCCAGAGCCATTGAGAAGGATGTCGTACTCAGTGACTATGCGTTTTTGGCAGGGGACTGTGTTCCTCATGCAGGTTCCACTCAGAGGGTCCACACTTTCCACAATGACAAATGGCGCCTCCTCCAGGGTCACAATGCTCAAGTGGTCATCTTCCTGTTCTTCAGTCTCAGGACACATCCGGGGCCACACATAGTATTTCATCTGCAGGGACTTGTCTTTCCACTTCCCCACCTGCACAGGATGAACACAAGACTCAGAAAACACTGGCCACAACATAATAGCCTGGCCTAGCATCTTCCCAGAAAGCTGATAAACAAAGTCCAGTAAGCACGGGCATTGTATATAACAGAAAGAGAAATACGATTGAAACCATATGTCCAAAGGGAGACTTCTGTGTCCAAATGTAAGAAGGGCAAGACATTCACTTTCACCACTCATTTACCAGCCACTAAATGAGGACCTGCTATGTGCTGACACCCTGTTAAGCCCCATGGCTTAAAGTAACATCAATCTGCTCTCCATCAAGCTCACACTGAGTGAAGGAGTCAGAAATGTATGCAACTGTCTGCAACGCTGTGTGGTAAGTACTGGACTGAAGCTGTACCAAGTGCTAGAGGATGCCCATGTTTCCTGCATTATGTGGCGCTTTTTTTCCTTCTTAACTGTCACAAGGAGCATGATGGTGAGAGCAACAAATGGCTTTGGGAAGGTCAATGGAACGATGGGAGCAAATGAGCCAGAAGGATGTGTTTTGGCTGTAAAAAAGAACCAGTGGGGAGAGCTAGGTTGATCTGAATCAGAATAAAATGATACATTGGGATTAAAGAATACTAACACAGTTCATCTGGAAAGGGAGTATGGTTGGGCTAAGGGAACTCACAGGTAATGCTTGGACTAGGTGGAAACCCTGGATGAATCTCATAGGTCTCTCTCTGTGAGCTGCCACCAATGGCCACACAGGCTGGGCATCCCAACACCAGAAGCACCACCCACATGGACTCCAATGTGAAAGGCGGGTGCCCCTGACTCATGTCCATGGCAGCCTGCTGACGACCATCTGGAGAAATGTGTTGGTTCCATTAATTTTCAGAAGGGCCATTCATTGCTATTTTTTACAATAGAATCGGCATTCCTTTGTTGGTGTGTTCTTGTTCTCTGTTATTATGTTTAATGGAGGAAGAGAGAATACTTTCTAATTTCCTATAACTGAGCATCTTCAATTATCACAAGGAATTGTGGATTGCAAACTCCTGCATTTTCTCAATCTACAAGTTCCTTCATGCAGCAATGCAAATTAGTAGAACAGGTGAGGCACCAGGACTACAAAACTGCTTAATTTATTAACTACAGAAATCAGTAAGAAGCAACAAGTTGGCAGCACTTCATACATTTTCAAACAAATAGGCTTAGATTCCCATATTAAAGTAAAATCCTGGCTCCCTTCTTTCTTTGCCTAGTGGCCTATACAACCACTGTGCTTGTGTCACTGCATGATGACATGGGTAGTGATTTGGTGACCTGTACTATCTTGTTTGGCTCCTATGCAGTGCTTCCTGAACTGATGCTGGTTGGTTTTCATCCAAATGCATAAATGATAATTTGCTTCTTTGTTCAGAATTGTGCACTGAACCAAACGTTTGCTTTTTAAAATACATATACTTCTCTCTATACTTTGGATCCTGATTTTGGTATAAGGCTGTTTTTCCTCATATGGCTAAGACTACTTACTCCTAATGCAGAAATGTCCAAGCAGCTTCCCAGCCATGTGGAGATATTAATGTCCTCTGCCAGTGGCTGGGGACAGGCGGGGCTTGGTAGAGGAAAACCCAGCCCTGGGGTCCCATGAGATTGGTCACCTCTATCCCCAAGCAGTTGTATTTACCGCAGTGGCCAAACCTGTATTATTTTCTGCATATTCAATAATATGAAAGTGGCTGGGAAGTCCTGAGGTACCTATTTTTAGTGATTTTTAAAATCCTTTATCATCTTCCCTCAATAGCCTCTTTTGATTTTTTAAGCCACATTTATCTTTCTTCTTTATTGCTGCTAGCCTAGCCTAACGTAGTCCAGCAGCCCATTCTGAGATTATTGCGGGAAACTTCACACCTCACATAAGGGTTCCCCCCAGATCCCATTGTGGACACTGCCACCAGATGGTTTTCTTAAAACACACTTCTGTTATATAATCCTGATTCAAAAATTTCGACCATCTCTCACTGCCTTCAGAACTGTGCCCAAACATCTCACTAGATGGTCAAGGTCTGTACATTGAGCCTAGCCTAACTTGCCACAGTTAACTTCACTATTTTGAATCATGAATCCCTTGTTCAACTCGGAAAAGCATATTGTTGATATTGGGAACTAACATAGGTTAATTAGGAACAGATTGCAACAAACTAGCAGCATTTTCCTTTCTAATAGACTTTCTATAACTGTGGGGGGAAATGCTGCAGACATAGCATTTTGGCAGAGTTTCTCATGACATTCTTGTGAACAAGATGATAGAATATGCATATTATTGCATGCTTTGATAGATTTGAAAGCAGTTTAAAATCTGTAACCAAAAAGGGAAAAAAAAATGATCTATAAATCATGGCCAACATGGAAAGAAGTCTCTAACTACATGTCAGGGGACTGGGTTCTCAGAAGTGGCCTGTATAGTGTTTTAGAAAACAAAGTAGAAACCATGCTCACAAAATTGCAGATAACACAAAACTAGGCAGGACAGAAAATATACTGCATTGCAGAATCAAGTTGGGAAGAGATGTGAATTCGTTGGATGATGGATGAACCAAATAGAATAAAATTTAACATTATTTGTACTTAAAATACAGCACTGAGGTGTTTTAGAAAGCAAATGCACTACATTGAAAAGGGGATATCTCAATCAACAACAGTCTATAAAAGCTATTGCAACAATAACGGTACCTTTATAGATGTACCATGTCTGGCATATGGGGTGAAGGGAGAGTACAGATGATCACACCCTGCCCTGTGTTCATCATTCCACAGCAAGGATACTGGGTTTTGATTTTATAATTCTAGAATCCACTGATTTTTATTAAATATACCATTCTTCTTCAACAATAGTTTGTTCACACAGCTCCTTCTCGCACACCCCTCCTCAGCTTCCTACCAAGCTAGTTGCATCGTATCCTTGCTTCATATCAACTCAGTGCAACCAACAACCACACACCAATTCTGCTCTAGGCACTTGACTATGTGCTAGAAATAGGAATACTATGTCACATTTATTGAGGGTTTAAATGTGCTAGCTAGCTAGGTACTGACCCTATCTAGCAATTTCATTAATTGTCACAGCAAATCTGGGAGATCGAGACTCACATTTAAGGTCTCATTTTACAGATGACTACGGAGGGGTTTGTTGACTTTTCCAGGATCCCACAGCAAGTGAGTACAGTGTTAGGCCTTGAGGCTGAGCAGTCTGACTCTAGACCTTGGGCTCCTACCCACTATCCTGTGCTGCTTCTCTGAAAATGAAGGAGTAAGACATGGTCCCTGTCCTCCAAGGACAGTCTAGAGGGGAAAGACACCATCTACTGACAATAATACCAAGATAGGCTTTGGTAATTACCCTAATAAAAGATATAAATAAAGTATTCTGGCATTCAAAGCAGGGAAGAGATTATTTCCAAAAGGGTCAGACAAAACCTCACAGAGACCCTTATCTTTGAGCTGGCCTTGAGGTATAAGTGATAGCTCATTAGGTGGAGAGTTCTTTATCCACCAAGGAAAGAGCAAGAACAAAGAGGCAGATTGGGACAGTTGTTGGATGGAAAAACCGTGGCACTCCTTCACAGCAGTGTCTAGGGCATAGGGAGAAATGGCCTAGCTCAGTTTTCTTCCTCCTTACAGACTTGCTCACTCTAGGTGGACGATCTCTGTCACTCCTGAGAGCCAAGTGGATTGTGCTCATTTCTTCCCAACTCTTTGTTCAAAGGCATCAGGTTGGTAGCCTGAAACTGGCATGGGCACCATGAAACTAGCAAACAACACAAATCAGGCTGCTTGCGTCCACCCCCTCCCCTGGTTGTTAACCATCTACCAGCTGACCACTGCCCAGAATAACCACGTAATTCATTATTTCATGCTATTTACTAGCTTCTTTAATAATTTTTTAAAACTTGCCAGGTTATCTGTCTTCTAAACTAAATTCTTAACATGTCTCTGAGTACTTCTGAGACAATAAGTTTCTAAAACTTTCTGGTCTTAGTTTCTATATCCATAAAAATAAATGAGGGGATTTCTAAGGTGTCTTACACATAATTTAATAATCCCCCAGGGTCTCCTCAGGACAGGGGCTCTCAACTAACTGATGAGTCCAATGAAGAGGGGTTCTTGGTGGTTATTTCCTGAAGGCAGGGAATTATCTGACTTGTTTCTACAAAATATTAGCTTGTCTTAAACTCATGATTTTTTTTCTTATTTTTTTCAAGGATAATCTTAGTGAAAAGGAAACTTAGGTGAATCCCTGAGGACTGAAAGGAGAAACTTTTTTTAAAAAGAAAATCTACTATGAATATCAGATTCCCAATGCCAACACTCAGGGCTCATGTTAAAGAATACATTTAGATAGTTACCTCAAATTCTGTATGGAGTGAGACAAATTGAAAATGAGTAAACAACATTTAAAAAAGAAATATTTATGTAGAAGAACAAGGTATATTTCAAGCAATTATTCTCTCAAGGGAGAAGAAGTATGGTGAAACTCTTATAAATAGAAAAGTTTGAAAGAACAATAATAAGTAGCAAATAGAGAAAGAGAAGCCAGACACAGTGAGGAAATGTCTTGAATGCTTGTCTTGGATGTCTGAAGTGGTGAGGGTCTATAATCCTGCAGATGCAGAGAATAGTAGGAAATGAGACTCACAGGAAAAACTTCAGAGAAAATTCAGTGAGAAAAACTGAATGAAGAATTTATAATCAAGATTAAAATATGATCAGAAAAAAATACCTTAAGAAGTAACCAAGAAAATGCAAAGCATTCTGAATTCCTTTGAGGAAAATACTAAACAAACATCATTACCCCAAGCACATTTAATAACAACATCTGTCTATAAAAAATTCAATCATCTGCCACACTAACATTTAAAAAGATCTCTTGAGGACTGAGATCATCTTTCTCAAGAGAAAAAAAAAATCTTTACCTCATTTTCTCAGAAAATAAAGTGGAGTCATGTTTTAGGGTTTTTGGTTAGGTTCTCTTAGTACAAGCTGGACATTCATACAACTAGGCATTTCTCCTGGAAAGGAAGTCTACCTTGCAAACCTATGGCACATTAGAGTGGACTTGGTCATAAGGCTTCCCTTATGAATATTCTAGGGAGCCAATCTATGGTGATTTTAGACTTCAAAGTCTTCCTTCTGCTAACAGATTTCCTCCGTCACTGCCGGTAAAATTGGCACCAATTAGCACCCTGACAAGGCCACGCATAAAAACAAGGCTACAGGGACTGTGTTCCTCTCTGAAAGTCCCTGAGTTTGTCCCTCTGCCATGAACAGTCGATGTGTGCAGCAGGGTGAATGTGTCACTGTGAGGAAGGGAGAGGAGACCTGGGCAGGGCATTGTGGCTATGGCAGTCCTTGCACAGAGAAGCAAAGGACATCAGTCTCCTCGGGCTGCCTCTCTCTTCTGCACGTAAAGTCATATTTTTAAGATCCTGGAACAAAAGCGCTTATTAGAGCCTCTTTAGACGTCAAAGGTTATTTTTCAAAAACCAAAGCATTTTTGTTTTCTGCTTGAAATGACATCTGGATCTAACACGAAACACTTGCCGCTTATTTTAAACCTTCATCTGACTTTTAAAATGTGAAATTTCCAGCTATGTGGTATTTCCCTGAGCAAACTAAAGGGATAGGCAGAGTCTCTGCAAGGCAGCCCAAATTCTGCATCCTGTTTTGTCCCCAGACAGCATCATATCTGGTAGCTCTCCCCAGTCATGTGTTGGTGCTGCCCCTGGGCAGGTCTGACTCCTGAAATCCGAGGATAGGAGGGCACTCTCATTTCTCTACCCCCAAAGCTACATGTCTTAATGCTGAGGAGTTTTAAAGTTTGAGTTTATGATAGTACTTCATTTTGCTCAATCTTTATTGTTCTGTTTTTATCTGTCTTAATCTGTTTTGTGCTACTATAAAAGAAAATCATAGACTGAGTAATTTAATTTTTTAAAATTTATTTCTCACACTTCTGAAGGCTGGGGAGTCTAATATCAGGGTGCAGGCATCTGGTACAACCTTCTTGCTGTGTCACCTCATGGCAAAAGGAAGGACAAGAGAACACACTCAAGAGAGAGTAGGAGAGGACCAAACTTGTTTTAATAATGAATCTACTCTCTGGATAACTAATCCATTCTTGAGGGCAGAGCCTGATAATCTAATCACCTCTTAAAGATCCCACCTCTCAATACTACACATTGGAGATTACGTCTTAACACATAAACTTTGGAGAACACATTCAAATCACAGCACCTCCCCTCTCCCCAACCCTTGTAAACAAGTGAACTTTCTGGTGTATGGTCTTCCATTCCTTGTATCCATTCAAAATAAATATACATACATACAAAGAAGGGAATATGTGTGTTGTTCATATGTGTGTGTGTGTTTCCTAATTCAGACCATAATCTATGCATTTCTCTGTTACTTGTCTTTCCCACTTTAATGGGTTTTTTTCCAACTCAACAGACAGCAGATCTAATTCCATATAATGGCTGCATAGTAGCTCATAATAATGAACATACCTCAGTTTATCCACTCATAATCCTGTCGATAAATATTTAGGATATTTCTTTTAAAAATTAACCAAAATACATAATATATATCTTGGTACTTCTAAGGCATCAATTCCCAGTATTGAAAAAGCAGAATAAAAGGATATATATGTTTTCAAATGGCCTCATTGGTGCCAGAATGCAACAGTTTGCAGCAATTGAAATTCCTCTCAGCAGAGCACAACAGTGCTTCTTGTTCATTCTCACCAGCTCTAAATTCTTATCACTATTAAATGTTTGCCAAGTTGAGAAATGGAAAAAATGGTATCTTACTGCTCTAATTTTCATTCCTTGACTCACAGGGTGTGTGAGCACCTTTCCACATCTGTTAGCCATTTAGATTTCCCTTTCCTACCCTCTAGTCACATCATTTACCCATTTTCTATTGAGTTGTTTATCTTTCTTATCTATTTGTAGGGAAGAACTCCTGGTGTGGCATGATAGTAACTCTTTATCTGACAGATATGCTTGAAATATTGTTCCCACTCTGAGATTTGTCTTCTGACTGTTTTTTGGTCTTTTTTCTATGCACAAAATTTTACTTTTATTGCTTTTTCCTTTTGAGGTAAAGTATGTCTTTTTAAATAGAGGATTGGATTTCCTATCTTAAAGAAAAATCTGCCCCACTCTCAAAGTATTCTTCTTTGTCTTTCTTGGTATACTTTTGTGTGCAGCTTTTACTATACTGTGCAAGATAGAGATACAGCTTTGCTTTCTATTGTTTTACATGGTCTTCCCTCTGCTCAGCCCCTTCCCCTGCCTGGAGGGCTGTGGCCCAAGGCATGCATTCTTCTGGCCCTTCTTGGCCACTTTCATGATGCTGTCCCTCCTGGTCATCCCAGCCCAGAGAGAAAGCTTTGTTATTTGATCTTCTGTAATAATTGCATGGGTCAACCTCTCTCTTTGGCTATCATATTAAAATGTTAGCTATATTTTGAAATTCGTGACTCTGAATGCATCTTTAAGCACTTTGAGGGCAGAGTTGTCTACGTTATATTACCTCTTTCTGTCCCCTGTATTGTCTTCAACAAATGTTCTCAGTAAATCACTGACTGAGGTTACTGAGGAAAAAAAAATATCATACTCTCCACAAAGCTTCCACTAGATACCACGCTTGTGTTCTTCCATGAAAAGGAGGCAGGAGGCAACAGCTGCCTCACATCTCTTCATTCCGTTTCTCTTCAGTCTTCCTGACTATGAAGTTACCCTGGGCTGACTCGGTTCCATGTGAATTGCGGTAAGTACAACGGCACAGTCTGCTGCAGTATCTACCAAGGCCACTGGCACAGTCTGATGCTCCTTCTTCTGATTATTTGCATATTCAGGGACGTCTTGGTTTAGAAATTCAGAGTTTAAAAAAATGCATTTGAAAATGATTTCCAGCCGGGCTCAGTGGCTCAGCCTGTAATCCCGCACTTTGGGAGGCTGAGGTGAGTGGATTGCCTGAGCCCACGGGTTCGAGACCC
>CAUYQG010132360.1:0-16254 GCA_963574415.1 Tarsius wallacei
TTATGGTTATATTATGTATGTATGTTTTTGTTGTTTTTTATTTTCAATATTTTTTATTATGATATTGTGGGGTACAGTTATGGGTTAGGTATACAAATATGCCTCATTCAGGCACCCTTGTTGATAGGAAGTGTCTCCCCATCCCCAGACAGATATTTACTACCATTAATCCCGTCACCTTACCCCTCCTCTCCATAGCTTCCCACCACTGTCAGTCATTTTCTTGTGGTAATACGTTGGATGATCAAGATCTATATGAGTGAGAACATGTGATACTCAGTTTTTTGTTTCTGTGAGAGGTCACTCAGTATTATAGACTCTAGTTCCATCCAGGTTGCTGCAAAGTTCATAATTTTGTTCTTTTTTATGGCTGCGTAGTATTCCATTGTGTATATGTACCACATTTTTTTAATCCACATTCTTGCTATTGTGAACAATGCTGTGATAAACATACGAGTGCAGGTATCTTTTTTATAGAGTGATTTGGGTTCTTCAGGGTATATTCCCAGTAGGGGGATTGAGGGATCATATGGGAGGTTGGTATTTAGAGCTTTTTTATTGTATATCATTTCAAATCATTTTGGAAAAAAGTGTTAAACATTTTGAATGATTTTTAATATAATTTAAATGTAGCTGATCTGTACACAAAATTTGAAATAATGCAGAGTTGTGTCTAGAGAAATATAAACTCTATAAATTGTAAATAAAAGTGCTAATTGTATATTGCCTTTTAAATTTCAAGAATGTCGATAGTATATTTTGTACTTAAAGTAGATGAACATATTTTCAGTATTTTTATTTTTAAGATATATTTTTTATTTTAGGACAGTTTTGGGGTTTACAGAGAAATTGCGAAGACATTACAAAACAATTTCCATATATCAATTTGCACCCAATTTCCCTATTATTTTTTTTTTTGAGTTGGTGTCTCACTCTGTCGCCCAGACTGGAGTGCAGGGGCCGCTTCCGGCCACCGCAGCCTCGACCTGCTGGGCTCTGGCGATCCTTCCGCCTCAGCCTTCCGAGTAGCAGGAACTACAGGCATGCGCTACCACGCCCGGCTAATTTTTTTGATTTATTGTAGAGATGAGGTTTCGGCTGCCCAGGCGGGTCTCGAACCCGCGGCCTCAGGCAATCCACTCACCTCAGCCTCCCAAGGGGCGGGATTACAGGCTGAGCCACTGAGCCCGGCTGAATTTCCCTATTATTAACATTTTACATTAGCATGGAACATACACTCATACACAGTCAACCATGTTTATTTATTCAGACACTGGGATAAGTACTCTTTATAAATTTTCAACAAAAACAATAGCCTTAAGAAATATTGAGGTTATTATTATTATGACTATTATTTTTACAGATGAGGACACTAAGCCAAGAGAAATGAGATAGACTCATCTGAGTTTCCAGAAGTAGTCTACAATACAGTAAGATAGTACATCAACATGTGTTTGACACCAAAGACCAAATGCATATGTTCAGTTGTCATGTCCATTTAGAATCTTCTTATTTTTGACAGTTATCTATTTAATTTCTAACTGTGGAGAAATCATTAGTTTCTTTTTAAACCTCATGGGAATCAAATAGCTAAATGTCATAGACAGTTATATAGAAAAATGCAACTTAGGTCTGTTGCCTCTATTTTTTTTTCCCAGTAGTATCTTTTACTGACGAGATCATGGTACAGCTGGTCTCTACCTGTGTGACTTCCTTTGATTTGCTGTTAAGGCTTGAGGGCATTGATTTCCAACTTGGCCTGCATATTAATATCACCTGGGTAGCTCTGAAAAACAATGAAGCCCAGGCTTCACCCCAGAACAATTAAATCAAAATCTTTAAATGAGCAACCCAGGAATGGCATCGCTGGGGTTTGCAGCTCACCAGGTGATACCAATATGCAGCCAGGGCTAAGAGCTACTGCTTTTAGGATGAGACTGCTGTCCACAGATTAGATAACTTCTCCAAGAATGAATCTGAGTCATGTTAGCAGCTACTGGTTTGATCTCTTACAACACTGAAAAACAATTTCTTTGGCATCTGTTAAGGAAGATAATGCAAATAGTATAAAGGTATTGATCTAAGAGCAGGAGGGATGTGACTTTATTCCCTCTAGATGACATGAACTGTGTGTTCCATAACCTCTCAAGGTTACAGCTAGCCACTGCAGCAATGGGCCAGATGATGCCTAAAAGTATCATGTGTTCATAATAAGTATGGACATTCTAGTTTCATCATATTACTGCTAGTAGCGTTTCTAAAGATGACAACAATGGGAACTTCTAACACTCAAACAAAAAAATGTAAAAAGAAAGAATAATATAAGTACTCTGGATGTACTGTTTCTCTTAGGTTAAATAAAGGTTTCATTTATGCCAACTGCAATGGTTATTATAAGATCCTTCTGCCAATAAATACTTGGATTTCTAGGCATAAAAGTCTCTGTGTAATTTAATCTCAAAGAGTTTAGTTTGTAATTATTTCTTATTAGTACATGCTCTTCGTTGATGCAGCCTAAGAGTTAGTTGTAAGCACTCCAATTTCTGGTACTCGCTATTTGATACATGTGTTTTTGAAGTATAAATGTGGTAGGAAGAAGATTATTTATGTTCTTAATAGTTCATTGTGAAAAGAGGGTTTTTCAACATTTATGCAACATATTCCAGATTTATAAAATATTAGTCGAGATGTTCCAAAATATTGATCATTGAAGCCACTTGATCAATGTAACTCAATACAACATGCATTTATTGAGTACCAACTATATGGTACCTCAAAATAAAAAGAGTGAAACTAGCAAAAAACCTAGATCTTTATGGTAGCATGAATATAAATCTGAGGAGAGAAAATCAGAACACTGTCTATCACCTGGGTATATATTTCCAAACATTATAAAATTGTGACATCCACACACTTGAATAAATTCCTCCCTTTATTTGTTAGGCTTTGCATCAAGAGGACACAAACACGGCACCACAGACTGTGTGTGCATGAGTGTATGTACACACACACACACACACACACACACACACACACACACACTCATACACCATCAACCACATGTATTTATTCAGACACTAGGATAGTACTTTTTAGAATTTTTTAAATAAAAACTATAACCTTAAGAAATATTGTGGTCATTATTATTATTATTATTATTATTATTATTTACAGATGATGATACTAAGCCAAGAAAAGTGAGATAGACCTGAGTTTCCAGAAGTAGTCTACAATAGAGTGTATCAACAGGCATTTGACACCAAAGCCCAAACACTAATCACTATATGTACTATTTCAATTATTTTTGAGGGAAAGGGCCAACAATGCTAATTAATCTGCCTTATTCTTTAAACTTGGAAATGGAAGATAGCTAGAGTTCACGGCATAGAGCTGTCCTCTTTAAAGAGGAGACAGGTATATCACTAGGGAAATACAGCTAATAAATTCTTGCCTTATATTTTTAAAATCATTTACATGAAAACATAAATTTATTTTAATAATTTAAATTCTGGGTGGTAAGAATATTTGCTTCTTCATACAAATTTTGTATTAAAAGTCTAAGAAAGCCATCCTAAACTTCACAATTTGCAAAAACAGTTCATTTATTTAAAAATATACCTTGGATGCACTCCAATTTCTGGTACTCACTGTTTGATATGTGTATTTTTGAAGTATAAATGTGGTAGGAAGAAGATTATTTATGTTCTTAATAGTTCATTGTGAAAAGAGGGGTTTTCTAAAATATTACTGAGATATCCAAAATATAGATCACTTAAGCCTCTTGATCAATGCAACTCAATACAATGTGCATTTATTGAGTACCAACTATATGGTACCTCAAAATTTCATTTGAGGAAACGATGAAAGACCCACCCAGAGGAGTTCAACTGACTTGTGGAAAGAAGTGTATTCAGTGCCCTAGCTCAACAAAGCAATGCAATCAGATATCTGCAAATAGAGGCAAAGAAGAGGTGCCAGTAAACATGACTTGGCTCATGGTTGTTCATTGCTTCTATTTGAAAACTCAGGATGCAGTTTGTTTTGTCCTCTTGTTTGTTTTGACTTTTCCTTAAATGCACTAGAAGGAATCTTTGGATTTTTTTTTACAGAATAGAAAAACCTACCTCAAATTCGAAACAAACTCATCCCTCCAAGAAATTAAAATTTATGCCTTTAAGATTAAATCAGTTTTTTACTAATGAATTAAGCCAAATTTTCAGGGATAGTTCCTGGTATGCAATTGTGATTCAAAGGGGTTGTTGGTACACAGAAAAATTGTGGCATGGTGGAGATGTTAATAAGGAAATGAGATGAAGTTGGGGATTAATTGGCAGTGACAAGAGACTTCAGCTGGGGGTAGGTGCTTTTCTGAGAGCAGGCCTGTTGACTAGGTGATATTGGATGGTAGGACAAAAGGATAACCATTTAAGTCCCATAGACATGTTGGACCAGAACTCTCAGTAGCAACATAGTTTTATGAATTGAAACCTTATAGTTTTATACTCAGGACCTGTTCTATTTCAACCTTTTTAAGGAAAACACCTTCACACTTTATAGACTAAGTTTTTAGTTGATCATTCAGAAGAAGTGACTCCTAATTATGCTATGAGTATTTATTTTGCTATCTGTTGTCATCTCCGAAGGTTTATTTACTATAACAATGTAACCACAGGGAACCTAAGGACACCTGGGTTGTAGCAACAAGTGTCAGCTTTTCTTTGTATTTAGGGTTTGGATTGACATACAGCAGAAGTCCATGCTGAAATCATGATAAATGAACTCTTCTATAGCACATAAAAAGAAAAGCCATTAATTTCTTTTGATAATGTGAATTCAAGCCATCATGAGTTGTCTTATTGGTAGTGTCTATGAAAATGAGATCTCTAATAGTATAGTAGTAAGAAGGTACATTCACTGAGTTTTTTTTCACAAATCTAGGAAGTAGGATCTTCAGACATCTAGTTCCTTGAGGGAAACCCTCATAGTTAAATGCAACTTCACATAATGAAACAGAGAAATAAATCCATAGTAATTAAATGTGCAAAATGTGTGGACCCTGCATTCCAACCATCAAGGTTAAAGCACTGGAGATATGTCAAGCCTGGGATGAAACACCTGTGCTCCACTTTTGCCTCATCTGATTTCTGGCTCACAGCTGCCACTCAACTTCCTTCCTATGGATTTCCCCT
The DNA here is from genome assembly GCA_963574415.1 of Tarsius wallacei. Taxonomy (NCBI): domain Eukaryota; kingdom Metazoa; phylum Chordata; class Mammalia; order Primates; family Tarsiidae; genus Tarsius; species Tarsius wallacei. The sequence continues at coordinate 5,190 of CAUYQG010132360.1, forward strand.
TCCTTCAGACCAGTGAATCCATTCCCAGCATCTCTCTCAATGAAGCACAAACATGCAAATAACATTTTACAGGATTTTACTCTCCTTTAGCTGAATGCCAACTAAGATACAGTCAATGACTGTATTAAACCCATAAACTGGTACACTAAATAATATTTTCATTTTTTTCTAAAATTTTTTTTTAGTTTTTTATTTTAAAGACGTGGGTACAATTCAGGATTAGGTATACAAGTGGTCATCATACAGGTAAAGTTTGGGCCACCCTTTGGTCCCCACTTTGCCTGGTTTGAGATCAGGTACACTTGTTGATGTTGTCCCGTCCCCCCTCCGCATCCACCCCAGTAGTATCCTGCTACTGCCAATCCCTTTCTTATAGTATTATGGTAAACGTTAAGGGTCTACTTATGAGTGAGAACATGTGGTACTCTTTTTCTTACGACCTTCTCCTTTTCTTTTCTGTACTCAAGCTGGAAATTACAGTGTTCAGTTTTGCAGCACCCCTTATGCTAGGGTATATGTGATAGTAATTTTGACCAAGGGACTTCTAGGCAAGCCATCACTTTTCTAATAAAAAGTGTCAGAGAGATAGATTCTGTATCTTTTATTCTATTTTTTTCTTTAAGCCCAGAATGTAGATGGAATGCTTGAAGGAATGAAGGCATTTTATAAAATTAGATATTATGTAAAGGATGGAAATTTTATGACCTAAGAAATAATTTGTAATATCTTGGAATGCTTATTTTCAAACTCCCTGTGTTGTGAGAAAATATGCCTCTATTTAATCAACTAAGTAAGGTTTTTTTATTGCTTGTAACTTAACACGTTCCTGATTGATTGAGTGACTGACTCTAGTTTTACAAGATGTTAAAAGTGATAAGGTACCCAAGGTGGTTGTACCGCCTTTCAAGACAAAACAATAGCCCTTGTAAATATGTTTCCTTCCCCTTCCTTCCTTCCTTTTCTTCCTTCCCTCCCACACTTAAAATACTCAAGAGAATACATGCATAAGAACTTCAAAAAACGAGAGAGGGGTCAACTATCAAAAGTCAACAGAATTTGAATTTTTTTGTAACAGCAAAAGCAATTTATATTCTATCAAACAATAAATGAGAATAGAGTGGAGAAAGTTGCAGATCAACACTACACAGGTAGTATTATAAAGGTGGAAGTGATTCTTTTCCCCTGAGTTCCATAGAGGTTCCATGCTTGTAGAAGGGGGATACAGACATGAAAAGTTGACTCTGAAATCATATTCAACATATGAACTAAGAATTAGGCATCAATTAGAGTCTGATTACCAACTTCTAGTCACCCATCATGTATGGAGAAAAAGCTGACAGTTAAAAGAGTGGGATCTCCAAATATCTGAGGTTTGTTCTATGATAAAGCAAAGCAAGTGGTTCAAAATAGAGAAAAAGGATCAGCATTTTCATATAAGTCACTAGATTGTAAGGCTTAGGGTTGAGAATCACTTGTCTAGTAGGAAGTAGATGTATAATTATATTTTTATATCATACAATACATTGTGATATCAACACATATCAAATACTATAGGATTCTCTCAAGCAAACTCTGAATAAAGTGAAGAATTCTCTAAAGAAATGATATTTGGACATTCTCCAATTATGCCACGCTTCCTTATTCTTTGTGACTTCGTGTTGTCTTCTTCTGTGCTGAAGAGGTTGAGGGCTGACAAAATAACATTCTAAGTCACGCAAAGCAAAAAGAAAGTGTGGCATTGATGGATAACTGCCAGACTTTGGGTATGGCTGGCGCCTGTGGCTATATAAATGAAATTATAGTAAAAATTACCAGAGAAGTAAATGGTGGTTAGATTGTAAAAGACATCTGGGGAACTATGGAAGACTCTTATTCATGGGAGTGACATGATTGGTATATGTTTTAGCAAGACCACAATGAGAAGAGGGGCAAAGAGTGGGGACTTTTGCAAACATCCATAAGGGCAATAAAATGACCTAAAGCAGAATAATTAGAGTAGAAGGGAGTGATGAATTTCAAATAATTTAATAGAAAAATTAACCAGCTTTGAAAACACAATGAAATGGGAATGAGGTGAAAAGATGACAAGAAGCATGGGGTCTATTTGAGAATTTGAGGAGAAAAAACATTTCAGGAAAATAGATTTTTAGTTTGGTTTTGAAATTGTTGAATTTGAGATGCCTGTAGAAAGTTCTTAGGAACCTGACAAACTGAATTTTCTCTATCTCCTGTAAAAAGGATACAGTATTGCCTTCTTCATTCTCTACTTGTTTTTGAGAAGGAAGGTTATCTTTTGTCAATAACGATTCAAAAAATTAATCAACATCTCAGGAAATCTCTCAATAACTCCACCTATTGACCATACAGTTGCAAGATTCACTTTCATAAATCACATAATCAGCATCTTATCTAAGCTGATGTCAAACATGGGTCAAAAAGCTATGTCTTGAGGGGTCAAGGAGTTTAATTTTTGTTCCACAAACATCTTCCTCACTGGTTTGACTATAGCTTTATTATTGTGTCTTTTTTAAAAAGTAATTTGAAGCCACCTTTTAAAATATAAATGCCTCCAGAAACAATGTAACTCATTAAGCCACCCTTAACCATGAATACTCTAAGTACAAAACAATGTTCCAGGTTAGTCAGAGAGTGGGTTTTGAGGCTTGGGGACTAGGAAAATAAATAAAGTTCCAGTTAGTGTGGATGGAGAAAAAGTTATTTATCTGTCAGCAATTCATTTTTACCAAGAGTAATGGAATATCTTATTAATGACTGCTTAAACAACTGGGAGTTTATTGATTTCACCTAGTAAGAAATCTGGAGACAGGCAGCTTCTGGCATTGACTCAACTTTTCAACAATTGCATCAAGGTTCATTTCTACATTTTCTTTGTCATTCTTTGTGGGTTGGCTTTTTATCTTTAAATTACTGATCTGCAGTCACAAGATGGCTGCCTCAGCTCCAGGAAGCATGACCACAGTCAAAGGCACAAACTAAAAAAAAAAAAAAAAAAAAAAAAAACAGGAGGGACCAGGGCAACTATACTTTTTTAAAAGAAGAAAATACTTCCTGAGGATGGGGTTGAGGAATTTTTAAAATGTCCTCTTACATTTTCATTACCTAGAAGTTGAGGTTATTCCTAACTTTACAAATAGCAATGATTTTGACTTGTTACCTGAATAAAATCTGTATCTGTTATCAGGTAAGAGCAGGTAAGTAGGATTCCCATGAAAGGATAAACAAGAGGTTTCATTTGAGTATCTTGATGGACTGAAGACAGTGTAAAACAAGCAAACAAAAACTCTTCATAGATTATCGCTTCATTGTGTTTTTATTCAAGGAAAAGAATGTGCATAGGTGGTGATGTGGTCTCCTTTCTATATCGTGTGGCTAAGATTTGAGAACATAAAAAGCCAGCTTTGTAGTTTCTCATCAAAGGTATATTCTACATATATTCCAAACGGTGTATTCTAGATGTGTATCACAGCCATGAATACTGTTCTGATTTTTTTGGAGCAAAGAAAGATTAATCATCTAATCAAAATATGATATCTAAGTAGTAGGTGAGATGGCTTCAGTTTGGAAAAGAGAACTTGCCTCAAAGTAGGCACGAAGAAATGGTGGCAGAAGCATCCAAACAGAAAGTACAGCTAGTAGCTTACAAACGTAGTCTGGCTCTTATGAAGGGGAGCAGCAAAGTCCTCCTTCTACCTACTCCTGGGAATAAGAGGTGGTAGAGGACAGAATAAGCACTGCTGAAACAGTGGCCATTTCCTCGATGATCAGAGTGAGAAACCAGAAATGTCAGCACAGAGTGGAATGTACCAATCAACCCTTCCTCATTTTGTCCAGACTCTGGAAGAATCATGGCAGCCAACAACTGCATTCTAACCTCTAAAGCTTGTGTAAAAGCTTCTCATGTCAGACACTGCTACTCTGGCGCCTCATTTGAATCATAATAGTATTTGTTATTATTATTATTGGAGTCACTGGTCAGCTAAAGCTACGCTTAGAGGAAAATATGTAGCTCTACATGCATGTGTTAATAAAGAAAAACTGCAAATCAATTATCTAGGCTACTACCTCAAGAACTTAGAAACAAAATAACTGTAAATTAAACCCAAAGAAATAACATGGATAAAAGCATAAATTAATAACCTCTAAAATAAATGCACAGTAAAGAAAATGCAGAAAGTCCATAGCTGGTTCTTTGAAAATACATTAAAACTGATAAATCACTGATTATCTCGACAGGGATGCTGTTTCTCTTTTAGAGGTAGCACTTGAGAGAGTCAAAAGATTCAAAATAGTTTTGTTTTTGTTTTTACCATCACAGTCTTGGAAATCTGATCAATTTTTTTTTCCGTGGTGTCTCATTACAGCACAAGTAACAAAATGGGGTCATGATACCAAATAATTGGATTTTGTTTCTGGCATCTCCGTTTCCTTTCTCTTTCTGATCTGCCTGTTGCTTTCGTGTAAAATCAGTCTGGACATAAAGGAATTTTGGGCTAATGAGCCTTTTGGAAGGCTGCTCTTTACCGTGCATGGTCAGGGGGTTGCCTGAGACTCAAATGAACATGTTACTTCACTGGAAAACAATGGCATCTGGGCAGAATGTATACCTGCTTTACCCATACTCAATTCTCCCTCATGGCTGTGGTATTTGGGTTGTTAATATTCTAATTCAAGCAAAGGGAAGTGTTTAGGCTCCTAAATGAAGTTAAAGTGATAATGTTGTTAACAAAAGAATAGGAGTTTAGAGAATAGAATAATAAAATGGTCATGATGGAGGTTTTCAGGTTAGCCTCGTGTAGGTAGACACTGGAAGAAAAAAACTAGAATGCACTTTGCTCTTCAGGAACAAGGTCAGTTAATGGCATATTCTTTATTGCCTTGAAAAAATACCCCTGACTCATAGAGCTTTATTAAATTCTTGATGCAGTTGAAGATTAGTCATTTTGAAAGATTCCTTGTGACTACAGTTTAAACATAATGAATCTACTTTCAGAGACAGCCATTATTTCCCCTCTAGGGTCAGCTAGCTCTCTCCAGATTTCTAATCTGCTTGGGCCTATTGGAAGTAAGAATGTGACATGATAAAGACTGAGCTCAAACTCTAATTAACAACAGCATGACTGAAGGTAGAACAAGGCAAGGTTGTAAAAAAAGTTGAGGCAGGATCTTGCCTTAATCATCTCTGCATCATGTTGTAGAAACCACGAGTTGTTTTTCTTTTGACTGAAGTGAATTGAATTAAATTGAATTGAACTGAATGAAGCTTTGGACAGCCTAAAAGAAAAAAGACCTTTGAAAACAAACCAAGTATGAAATGAGCCAGGAGAAAGGGGGATGTACAGGAGGGCAGTGACACAATCTGGCCCATGACCAAACTGCCCTACTCCAAAGGCATAAAAATTAATGGAGGAAGAAAGGATAGGATGAATGAGGAAGACAGTATACTGATATCACCTAATCAGAAGTAAATAACATGCCAGCTATTCTGTATTTTAGCCACAGTGGCTTTGTACATTGTCAGGGCTCACTGAATAATGAGCTGTTTGCTTTCCTTATTTTTTTCAATCATTAGTAAAATCATCCATTAAAATAAATAATAACTCTTCTATACTACTAGCCAGATTGTGCTCATGACTTCCACGCTATATCTCAATAACTTTCACAAAAAGTATGTGTTTACTTTTAGTACTTTCATTTGAAAAATGAAGAAAGTAAGATATATCAGAAAACATGTTCTTTTTTCAGCTGGGGATCTCACTCTGTCACCCAGGCTAGAGTGCAGTGGCACAATCATGGCTCACTGCAGCTGTGACCTCTTGGGTTCCAGTAATCCTCCCACCTCTACCTCCTGAGTGATTGGTATGGGCTCCAACACTCAGCTTACTATTACCATTATTATTATTATTATTTATTAGTTTTTTTTGTAGAGATGAGGTCTCATTATGTTTCCTAGGCCGGAGAAACATTTTTTAAAGTAGCACATGTAGCTGGCATGTTCTGAGGGAAGGAAAAAATAAATAATCAATAAAAATATGAATGTACAAGTTCATCATCCAATCAGCTTGCCCCCATATAAGGATTTCAGAAGAAATAAAAGTAAAGAACACTGGAAACAAACTAAGATGTGATCTTACGTCCCAGGTTGTTGTTAGGACATCACCAACCTGTTCTCTCTTTAGCTCTTGTTTTCTTTCAGTATTCTTTGCATATGAGGTCTAACAATGAAGCTGAAAAACTCATCCTAGAAAAAGTGATACACACCTCATTGATGAATATCATGATTGTCACCTTCAAAGTGTTCCCCTTGGGAAGGTATGAACTGATGCCAGTGCCTATTCCTCTCGTAAAAGCAATTTTGGAACTCTTTTGTCTGGAATGGCCATCAGAGCTGTCATCATATTATCCTGGATGTCCTGAATGTCACCAAAATGTCTTCCTTTCAATATTTCCTTTATCTTTGGGCAAAGAAAAAGTCACTGGATGCCAGATCAGGTGAGGGACAGTGTTACAATACAGTTAGTTGTTTGCTGGCTAAAAACTCTCTCAGGCTATGCTGTGTGAGCTGGTGCACTGTCATGATGCAAGAGCTCCTTCAGGACCATTTTTACAAGCCTTTCTCATGCCAAGATTTTCAGTTAAGTTTTTTCTAACTGTTTCTCTATTGATGTTTATTTGGTCTGCTATGCTTCTCACAGTCAGCCGACAAATTTGATGCACAATTTGACAAATTTTTGTAATGTTTTTGTCAGTTCTGCTATCACTATCATCAGCGATGCTTTCTCTCCCCTTGGAAAGGTGTTTAATCCATTTGGTTGCTGCCATTGTCTTCATGAAATTATCCCCATAAACTTGGACAAAGATGTCCCTGATTTCACTTCTACTCTTGCCATGTTTAATAAGAAATTTAATGTTTCTTAGTTGCTCTAGTTGAAGCTCCAACATTCTCATGACGGCACACAAAAACATGCACTAACAATAATGAATGTCACTTGGCAAGACACTACCACATGCCTTTTTTTTTTTGAGTTGAAGTCTCATTCTGTCATCCAGACTGGAGTACAGTGGCATGCTCATGGCCACCATAGCCTCAACCTCCTGGGCTCAGGCAATCCTCCCACCTCAGCCTTCCAAGTAGCCAGAACCACAGGTGCACACTACCATGCCCAGTTAATTTTTTTGATTTATTGTAGAGACAAGGTCTCACCATGTTGCCCTGGCTGGTCTCGAACATATAGGCTCATGCAATCCTCTACCCTTGGCCTCCCAAAGTGCTGGGCTTATAGGCTTGAGCCACCAAGCCCCACTGCAACCACATGCCAACACGAACAGAGCTGTGAGACACTGATATACTAAGGTTATGAAACCTTACTGAGTTGTTTGTACAGTGCTGCCAACTTAAGCTCACGGTGCCATGTTCACAAACTTAACTGTCAGTTCTCATACTTAAGCCTGTTGCTAATTTTATATAAGCAAATAATCAACTTGTTTCTATTTTTTAAAGAGTCAACCAAAAATGAAAGTCTAAGCCCCTCAACAAGTGAACAACCATCTGGGCCCCTCTGGACCAAGCAAAACCTGAAAACTGAATTCCAGGCTACGATAGGAAAGGAGCTTGAACACATCTCCTTATAGCCTCTCTCTCTTCTAGATTTTAGGCACAACTGAATAGCAGGAACACTAAAAAAGAGATAATAAGACTGATGGAACAGACACTGGAAATAAGATACCAAATTTCAGCCTGATTCAGGTATAGCGTCACGTCTCAGATAAACATGTCTTAAAGGAAATCAATATCTTACTTCAAAACATATTTTTAATATGTTTTGAGATGGTCTGTAACTTTCTCTTGGGGAAATTTGCATCTGTGGAGAATTTGCTTCCTTAGGTAGAGTGTGATACCTCGTAAAACATTTTCTATTTATTCTTTCTGAAGTCTGCTATTTAGAGCCTTCATCTATATAACAAGAACCTCGGCTTTCACAACCCCCCTTATCTTTTTTTTTTGAGTCAGAGTCTCATTGTCACCCAGTGGCAGGCTCATGGCCACTGCAGCCTCAACCTGTTGGACTCAGGCAATCCTTCCACCTCTGCCTTCCAAATAGCTGGAACTGCATGTGCATGCCACCATGCTCAGCTAAGTTTTTCATTTATTGTAAAGATGAGGTCTCATCAAGTTGCCCAGTCTGGTCTTGAAACCCTGGACTCAGGCAATCCTCTTGCCTCAGCCTCTCAAAGATAAACCCAATATTTTTTTTCTACTGACTTCACAATCTTTAAACTTAACTCTTTCAACCAATCGACAATCAAAAAATCTTTGAATCCTCCAATGACCTGGAAGCCCTCCCCGTTTTAGAATGTCCTGACTTTCTGGACTGAACTAATGCATACCTCATGTGTATTGATTTATATCCTTGCCTGTAAACTTCTGTCTACCCAAGATGTATAAAACCATGTTGTAACCCAACCTTGGGCACACAAGTTCTCAGGAACTTTTGAAAACAGTGTGTTAGGCCATGGTCACATATTTGTCTCAGAATAAATCTCTTTAAATATTTTACTGAGATTGACTTCTTGTCAACAAAAGTATGTAAAGATAAATGAATTTTTCATTTTTACTTAAATAAGGAAGAGTTACTCTATGGTGCTAAAGCGATTCATAGAACAATATTTATATGCATGTATGTATGACACATCCTTTTGTTTAACCCCATTCGTTCTTTATCTGGATCCCTCATTAGCTAACTATATTCATTAGAACAAAAGTCTTTAGTACCATTACTCTAATACTTTGAGAAATATGCCAACATCATAAATACATCTTTGTATGAAAGCTACTTTGCATATACCCTGAAGTCATGCCATTTCACTTTGAATACTAGCTGTACAATATATATCCTTTGTGAATTTGGGCAAATTCCTTACCATCTCTATGCCTCAGTTTCTTTACCTATAAGATAAAGATAGAAATAATATTGATCTCAAGCTTGTTTGTGTGATGATCAAATGAGTCACTATAAATAAATTGCTTTGAAAACTACACAGGAACTGTGCTATATAAATGTTAACTTCTTTTCATGATCTTCTCACTTTTAGTGCCCAGAGTGACCATGTATCCGCATTTCCCCTAAGATGCTTTGAAAAATGTGTCTTTGGAGAAGAAGGTGAAGGGTGGAAGAGGAGAGACAAGTATGTGAAACAAATAGGAAAGTTTAATTCCCCCATCTAGGTGACAGATTTGATATATGAGCAATCATCATTCAGCTGAGAAAACCTTGACACTGGAATTAGATTTCCCAGGGAACTTAGGGCCAATCCTCTCTCTGAAAGGAAAGTCCCAAAGCACAAAAGGGCAGCTTTAAGGAACTGAAGTGACGTAGGTTCACTCTCCTTGGCAATCATACAAGAACACAGCACTTCATGAGGAGAATAGAAATCCATGAAGAACCATGACTTTGCATCACATTGTGCTTTCTCTCACGGGGAGGAAGTTGGGAATGCATAGCAACTCTGTGATCCAAAGCAACTTGCTTGCCCCGGAATGTGCTATGAAGTGGCAAGAGTCAGGAGTCTCAAGAAATTAGAAGACGATATTGCTCTTTGGGTTTTGAGTTGCACAAGCTCTGCTTTGCCAGCAAAGCTGTTTCTGTCCAAGTTCCAGGTGAAATACGTGAATTGAGGGAGGTTGCAGAATGCAGCCTGGCGTTAGTACTAATCTGATCAATTCATTCAGCAAAGGGTGTCATCTGACTCCAGAGCTGTCAGGCAGGAAATTTGTAAGAGCCCCACGGTGAAAACATGGTTTCTGTTAATTGCCTCCTTTCACCATGGGGCTCTTTAAGGCAGCCACACTAGGTTAGGAAAGGCCTGGCACTGACTAAACTACTGCCTAATGTCTTTCCTGGGAGAAATCTGGGCCTCCGATTTACCTAAAGCATGACAAACCGTGAACTGCTGTTCTCTTATTAATACAACATGTGACTGGAAGCCAGGGTTTTCTGATATTTCCTTTTTTGTTGTCAGTCTGTCCTTGGCTACCCACAGGTGTGGGGGGCCAGCCCCTGCGGAGAGATTTAGTGTGTCCCTGGAAGGTGTGGTGGCGTCGGCAATTGTTCTGGAAGAACAAAGAGACTGGACTCCTGTCTAGTGTAGAAGCCAATTCTGCTGCTGGGATAGATATAGAGAGAAAGAAAGAGAAAGAAAGAGAATGGACCACTGTTCAACGGATCAAGCAGAAGCTGTTTAATGGGACAAACCGTAAGCCTTTTATCCTAAATTTTTACGGGTTAAATCACAAGACTTTCACGTGAACACAAAGCCAGGTGGATGAGGGGCACCCCCCCACCCACCAGGTGTTTTCTCAAGCATGAGGAAGAACAATCCCAAAATTATCTTACTGTCGCTTATGCTTAATGTTCTTCAAAAGTAATATAACAATTTTTTCTAATACCACAATGTTTTTAATAATCAATAACCTTTAAATCCCTTACACACACAATATCTTATGTAATGACTAACTTACCCTAATAACTTTTTTAATCCATGTTAAATAGCACAAATTCTAGCTATTATGCTAAGGTTTTAATTGCATGGTTGTTATGACAACTCTTAGCAGATATAGCTTAAACCAGTTTATAAAGAATGTGGCCCAGTACAAGGATCACGCTGGGCTCTCTTTAAAATTAATACAGCATTCTATTCTGTAAAAGCAATATCCTAAATAATCACTAACCTAAGATAACTAAACTTAAACAATTCTTAATATTAAAACTATCTATCCTACAATTTTTCTAAGTACATTGTATAAGCTTAATTTAATTCTACTAAACCAAAAACCTTACACTAATTATAGTTAAAACTGGTTTTAAAAGAATGTTGCCCAGTCCAGAATTCAGGCTGGGCTCTTAGGAATGTGGCCCAGTCCAAAGTATATGGTGGGCCACTTCTCGGAACAACTGATTACAATCTCTTAACAAAATGGCTACTCTAAAATCCTATATATCTATTTTAACTTTAATAAAGGTTTTTAATTCCTAATTTTTTTTTTTTT
>CAUYQG010132365.1:0-10885 GCA_963574415.1 Tarsius wallacei
AGTTAGAGTCTCACTGTCGCCTAGACTGGAGGGCAGTGGCCTCTCCCGGCCACCGCAGCCTCGACCTGCTGGGCTCCGGCGATCCTTCCGCCTCAGCCTTCCGAGTAGCTGGAACTACAGGCACGCGCTACCACGCCCGGCTCATTTTTGATTTATTTATTGTAGAGATGAGGTCTTACCAAGTTGCCCAGGCGGGTCTCGAACCCGCGGGCTCAGGCAATCCACTCACCTCAGCCTCCCAAAGGCGCGGGATTACAGGCTGAGCCACCAAGCCCAGCAGAAGTAGCATATATTTAAACTCCTCATATTTAAGTCGACATTCCTTTCATTTCTTAAAGAAAGGTGATCTTTGCTGGAGCTTTAAATAATTTCCTGGCTGGGCTCGGTGGCTCAGCCTGTAATCCAGTGTCTTTGGGAGGCCGAGGTGAGTGAATATATATACATAGGAGTATAAGTGTATATGGATATACATAGTAGCATAAACTTTCCTGAGTACACAGTAGTGTCTAAACTTAATAAAGACATACATAATTGTATTGACTTATATTGAATAGACAATGTAGTAAAAAAGGAGAAAAAAATCAAGCAACTCTGATATTCATGGAAATTCAGAAACTAGTTATAGTTCCTCAGTTTTAATATTTAAGAAAATATATAATGTCCTACCAGTAATTGAGAAATACAAGTATATTGGATCTTGATTTTTATGCTATTAGACAAGATCTCTGAGGTTTCCTCTATCTTCATTTTCTGTAAAGGCAAGTTGCAGGTTGATCATAAACTCCAGGAAAACTTGAGTAAAGTCCTCTTAATTGGTCCATGGGTTATAGGAGGGTGGGAACCTAACCCCTCTGATCCCATTGAACACCATGGACTTAAGATTCAGGCAAGCACCCCAACATGTCATGAATGCAGTGAAGGTTAGGTGGACACAACTCTCAGCAGCTGGAAGCTCAGATTTCCCAGAAATAACCAGGTGATAATTTTACCTTTTGCTTCAATATGGGAATATGGCCTGGCAGAGTTGGGTTTGGCTCATTTATTGGGGGATCCCACATCAATCTCTTCCTTTACACAAACATCAAAATTATTAGTGTAAATACTTCTCGATTAGTTAACTAAAGCCAACTATTATGGAAGGGAGGGGGCATAGCAAAACAAGACAAAAACCTACCTTTTTTTCTTAACCAGAACAAATCCCTACCTACAAAGAATTTTACCAGCAATGTTTTTCATATGTGTACTTCAGAGAAAAGTCTTCTCAAGAAACACCACCATCTTCCCCCACATTTCAAAGCCATCCCATTCTGCTGAGTTCACTGTTGCAGAGAAAATTATACACAGAACAATCTGAATATATCATCATTTTCAGGTCAATCTGAAATCCTATGCACAAATCAAAGGAGGACACATACTCTGAATGCTTTTTGTCAGGTTTTATGCTGGATTATTGCAAGACTGAATAAGTTTACTACTGTAAGACATGCATTTGTATATAGTATTAGGTGGAGATCAGGCACCACTTGAAGTCATGAGAAAGAACATTTCAACTCTTACCCTTGTGCTTTAAAAATAAATCTGCTAACAGAATTTCATATTAGTAGAAATATTATATGCATTAGTTTCTTATAGTCGCTATAACATTTTGCCAATTAGTGTCCTGAAGCAACACAAATGTGTTATCTTATATTTCCACAGTTTAGAAGTCTGACATGATCTCACCAGGCTAACATAAAGATGTCAGCAGAATTATGTTCCCTTCTGGAGGCTCCAAAGAATAATCTATTAATTTGTTCTTTAATGATCCCTTTCTCCACTTCAAACCAGCAAAACTGCATCATCTCTCAGACCAAACTTCCATAGTCACATTTTTCTCTGGTTGATATATTCTTTTGCCTTTTGTTTCCACTTTTAAATACCCCTATAAGGACATTGGACCCACCTAGATAATCCAGTATAATCTCTTTATTTTAGGGTTAACTGTTCAGCAAACCTTAATTCCATATTCAACCTTACTTCCCCTTTACCAGGTGATGTAATATATTCACAGGTTCCAGGACCTAGAATGTAGGCATCTTATAGGAAGTTATTCTTATTCTGTCTACTACAGTATATAAATACATATTTATGTATGTCTGTGATAATACCTTTTTACAACACCTTTCACAGGCAACATCAATATATACTGAAGCAAAGAGGCTAGTTAAAATAAGTGGTATCAAAGCACTTTGAAAGCTTGTTGTTTGTCCGCTGATTCAGGCATATAGAGCAGAAATGGACAACAATTCCTCATTCCCCAACCTCTATATTAGGGTTTGTTTTTCTTTTTTAAAGACTTTAAAAAAAAAAAAAAAAAGACTTTTTTTACATTCACAGCAAAATGGAGCAGATAGTATAGACCGTCCCCATGTACCTCTGTACGCACACAATCAGAGCTTCTCCCTCTATTGACATCCCCACTAGAGTAGAACATTTGCTATAATCCATAAACCTAACACTGACACACCATTAGGATACAGAATCCATAATTTATATTAGGATTCACTCTAGGTTTTGACAAATATAAATGGCATGTAGTCATCATTATAATATCACTCATAATAGTTTCACTGTACTAAAAATCCAGTTCTCTACTTATTCATCTTTTGCTCCTCCCTAACTCCTGGCAACTACTGATCTTTGGACCATCTCCATAGTTTTGTTTTGTCCAGGATGCTACAAGGTTGGAATCATATAGTATGTAGCCTTTTCCAATTGGCTCTCTCACTTAGTAATATGCATTTAACGTCCCTCCATATCTTTTCATGACTTGATAGCTCATTACTTTTAGCATTGAATAATATTACATTGTCTAAAAGTACCACAGTTTATTTACCCATTCATCTACGTTACATGCTGACTGTTTACATTTCCCCTAAATTCATATGTTGAAATTTCATCCCAAAGGGGATGGTATAAAGAGTAAGGGTGACGAAGACAGAGCCTTATTAATGGTATTAGTGTACTTATAAAACAGACCTTAGGAAGCTCACTTGCTCCTTTGACAATGTGAGGACACAGAGAGACAGAGCCAACCACAAACCAGGAAGTGAGTCCTCACCAGACTCAGAACCTACAGTGCCTTGATCTTCAACTTCTAGCCTACAGAACTGTAAGAAATAAATGTTTGTTATTTATTAGTCACCTAGTCACCTAGTTATTTTTGTGACAGCAACATTAATGGACCAGGATACTTGGTTTTCCTATTAGTTTTGGTGATTATGAATAAGGATCCCATAAACATCCACATGCAAGGTCTTTGTATAAACAGAGCCTTTGTATAAACACCACAGATTGTGATTACCAGATCATCTAATAAGAATATTTAGTTTTATTTATTTATTTATTTAAAGTATATTCAGTTTTAGAAGAAACTACTGGATGGCTCACATCTATAATCCCAGCACTTTGGGAGGCCAAGCTGGGAGGGTCACTTGAGGCCAGGAGTTTGATACCAACCTGGGAAATATAGAAAGACACAATTCTGAAAGAAAAAAATAAATTGGTGTGGTAATCCATTACTGTAGCCCCAAGACGAAGATCACTTGAGCCTAGAAGTCCAAGCATGTGCAACAGAGTGAGACCCAACAGTTTAAAATAATAATTAAAATCAAACAAAAATATTAAAAGTGAAACAGAAAAGTAAACAGAAAAGTAAACTACCAAACTGTCTTCCAAAGTAGCGACATCATTTTACATTCCCACAAACAGTGAATGAGAGTTCTTGATGCCCTACATCCTCACTAGCATTTGTTTTTGTCAGTCTTCTGGATTTTGGCTATTCTAACAGGGATGTAGTAGTATCTTCATTTTTAAATTTGAATTTATCTAATGTCAAGTGTTATGGAGCATCTTTTCATAAGTTTATTTGCTATCTGTGTATCTTCTTTGAAGAGATGACTATTACAGTGTCTGGCTCATCTTTAAGTGAGTATATTGTTTTTAAGACAGAGCAGTGGTCCTTTCCACCTTACCCCAACAGCTCCTCTTTACAAAGAGACAGCAACTTCCAGGAAGGTGAGTGAGTAAGAAGTACAAGGACGTTATCAGTAGTCCAGAGGGTCCTGGGAGGTGAGTCCAGATGTGGGTGCTAGTGGAGGCAGTATTCTGGCATCCATGTAACTATTCTGGCATCGATGCAACACTGAGGGACTCATCCCATTTTTTCCAGAAGGTTAAATTAAAATTTCATAATGAAATAAGACAAACTTCCACAGTAAAAAGCAGCACTTGAGGTAACAGCCGCTAACACCAAAAAGTACACCATGTGGTATAAATATGAAATTGTAATAAACCTCCTCTCAGACAAAGTGAATAGAGAGAGAAGCAGAGGCGAAGCCACATATGCAGTATGTTGACACACATCCAGCCTAGATAAATCTCTTTATTCAAATATTTAAATAAGTAAAACCCAGCATAAATCTTAAAAAAAAAAAAAAAAGAACAAGGGAATACAATATCAACCTGAAGGCTAAGGAGGACTCACTTGCAAAAAGATGTAATCCTGACTATTATTTTCTGAATTATAGGAAAAAAGGGGAAAAAATCATTCAAATATTCAGACAGAAAAAAATAAAAATGAAAACGAGAAAATCATGTGCTTTTCAGATATCTCGTACAGAAGGTTAAATTTAAAATAGCTTTTTCTTTTAAAGTGGAAAAGTTGATGATGAAAGAATTTTATATTCAACAAAAAAGTCTGTCATAAGAAGATACAAAGAAAAGAACTCAAATATTTGACATCTTTTTTCTTTACAAGTGAATATCCTTCTAAAAAGAAAAATCTATCTTAACTCATTAAGAAGTAAAAAACCAATAGGAATTCAAGAATGTGGAAATTATTGAATACAAGGCCTAGGAAGTTACTACTACAGCCAAATAAGCAAAGAATTCTGCACAAAAAAGTTTAAAATATGGTTATTAAAATGAATTAAAAGCCAAAAGTTCTAGAATGATGGTATATCTGTTATAACATAATACAATAAAAAATAATTTGGGTTTAATTCCATGTTCTATTTAAAAAGAACTTGTGCAAATAGACTAATGTCATACTTAAAGGAGCTGGAAAGGCAAGACCACAAAAACCCTAACTTCAGCAGAAGAATACAGGTCACCAAAATAAAATAAGAGTACAGGACATAAGAGTATCAGAGAAAAAAATCAATAGAACAAATATCTGGTTTTTTGAAATGATAAATAAGATACATGAACCTTTAGCCCGACTGAATAAAAATAAAAGAAAGGAAAAAAGTCCAAATAAACACACTTAGAAATGCCAAAAATGAAGTCACAATGACCCCAGAGAAACTCAAAAGATTATCAGAGATTACTATGCATACCTGTATGGAAATAAGCTCAAAAACCGAAATGTGTTGGCTTTGATTGTTGGGCTTTTATTGAAGACATTCAGGGAAGAAATAGTTATCTTTAGAAAAAATAAAAGACTGTGTAATTCTAGCACTGAGATGGTATCTTATCACACAGTGAGTGATGCGTAATTTGAAATTACTACAGAAAAAATAAACCAGACCATTTTGAAAGAAAGAAAGAAAAAGAAAACCTAAAGGAAATGGAGAACTTATGGACATCATACCCAAGGTTGAAACAAAAACAAACTGAACCCCTATATGGGCCAATAACAACCAACAAAATTGACTTCGTCATGAGAACTACCTACCAAAAAAAAAAGGGTTCCTAGCAAAATTCTACAAAACATGCAAGGAAGAGCTGATATCAACCCTATCAAAATTACTCTGGGTAATTGAGAAAGATGGGATTTTGTAAAGTTAACATCATGCTGATACCCAAACCTGGCAAAGATCAAACAAGGGAAAAAAATTACAGGCCAATATACTTGATGAACATAAATACAAAAATAATCAACAAAATTCTAGCAAATCAAATCCAACAACATATCTCAAAAATCATCCACAATGTCCAAGCAGGCTTCATTCCTAGATGCAGGGTCGGTTCAACATCTGCAAGACCATAAATGTAATTCAATACATCAACAGACATAAAACAAGAACTACATGATTATATCATTAGACTCAAAAGCTTTCAACAAAATCCAACATCTAAGCCCTTAAGCAACTAGGCACAAAAAGATCATTCCTCATAAAAAGAGCCATCTACGATAAAACCAAAGTCAACATACTACTCAATGGAGTATGGAAGCATTTCCCCTGAAAACAGGGACAAGACAAGGGTACTCACTCTCACCCTTCCTGTTCAACAAAGCATTAAAAGTCTTAGCTAGAGCAATCAAGCAAAAGAAGGAAATCAGGGATGTCCAAACAGGAAAAGAGGAAGTTAAGCTATCCTTCTTTACTGACAATATGATCCTATACCTGAAAAGCTAAGGGGATCTGTCAAAAACTTTCTTGTGTTGATAAATGACATTGGCAAAGTCTCAGGGTTCAAAATCAGTGTGCAAAAGACAGCTGCATTTTTATACATCAACAACAAACAAATAAAAAGCACAATCCCATTTACAATAGACACACAAAAGAAGAAGGACCTTGGCATCTTCCTAACCAGAGACGTGAAAGACCTTTGCAATAACAAAAACAAAAACTGTTCAAAGCAATCAAAGAAGACATAAACAAACAAAAATATTCTATGCTTATGGACTGGAAGAATCAATATTATTAAGATGGACACTCTACCTAAGGCAATCCACAGAGTCAATACTCATCAAACTACCAACAGCATTCTTCTCAGACCTGAAAACAACAATACAGAAATTCATATGGAGATTTAAAAAGACCCAAATAACCAAAACAATCCTCAGCAAAAGAAACAAAGCAGAAATATCACACTTCTAGACTTAAACTTTATTTTAAAAGTTGGCAAAAGATGTGAATAGGCACTTCTCAAAAGAAGACATGCAAACAGCCAACAGGTACATGAAAAAATGTTCAGTCTCACAAAATATCAGAGATAGGCAAATCAAAACCACATTGATGGAGCAAGAAGGCAACGGGACAAGCTGAACTGTGACTATCTCCACTAAAGGTGACTCCTGGGGGCAGTTCCACACAACCCTGTGGCTGCCACCTACACGGGAAGTGGCTGCTATAGCCAGTCCCATGCAGCAAACAGCCTCTGTCGCACTACAGGCCTCGCAGGGGACTGCTGCTGTTTGCTACTAGCTGCTGGCACTGTGGCTCTTGGTTCTGGCTGGGAAATTCCCGGCTCCCTCCTCCACCCCAGGCCTCCGGTGCCACACCAGGTGCAGCACCCAGCTGTATCACTGGTTGCCAGTTTGTGACGCCAGACACACACCATCGTCTGTCATAGTGGATCATCTACAGACCGGATGGGTGGAGAGAAGGGACGAGTGGAGAGAAAGGATCGGCAAAAGAGGTGCCACCCACCGCAACAATTTTCGCATTGTGCTGCCCATCTCCAAGCAGCCTCCGCCTTGTTTCTAAGGTAACCTGCCAAAACAGGAAACAGAAGCCCCTCCCCCATGCTGAATCAGACACAAACAACTCAGTCCTCAGGCAGCAAGGCAGCAAAACAAAGGAATCAACCCAATCTGCCTGTAATGAGAGCAAGGGGAGGGGTTAGAGATCACAGCTGAAGAGACTTTAGACACTCAGGAAAGACTCCAGAGCTAGTCTGGTTTCTTATTTTGATTTTTGATTTTATTGTTTTGACTGTTTGTTTTGTTTGCTTTTTGATTTAGATTACCTGTTTGTTTTAGAGAAAAACAGATCAAAAGGCATGATTTTATTAGACTGTCTTTGTGTGATTACTGGTATGCTTTAGGGAATTTTGTTTATTTGTTTGTTTGTTTGTTTGTTTTCTACTCTTTTCTGGCCTTGTATCTCTTTTCATTCATTGGTAGGTATGTCTGTTTTCCCTCTTACGCTTCTCTCTCTCCAACTTCCTCTTGGTCCCCCACCCTTCCGTTATTTTCCTTTTTCTTACCTCCTTTTGATCCAGGGAGCAAACCTAAACCCCATGGCATGGAAAGATTGTAAGGCAGTGGGAAGTGGGTTCCAGTGTGCCCACACACCTCTTGGTGGATGTTTGGATCTGCAGATAGGTTCTGAATCACAGGTTTCCCTTCAACTAAACCTCAAAACTACAAAAAGTACAGCCCCCAACCCACAGTACAGTCTCAAATGTGAACAAAGCCAGAGGACCCTCATAAGAAAGAAAAGGAGATTAAACAAAAAGAAGTAAAAGCAACCCCACCTTCCCTGAAAAACAGAATTAAAGAAGGGGAGGGATGGGGGAGAGAAAAATCTACACAAATGAAGAAAAACCAAAAGAAGAATATGGGTCTTTCACAGACCCCTGGGAGATCAGACACTGAGAAAACTGACTTCGGAGTGTAAACAATAGAGAGTCCCCAGAATGACTGGTCTCAAACTACAAACCCAGATATCAAGACATTATTGAAGAGATTAAAAAGAATTGAGGAGAGACAAGAAGAAAATAGGAAAGAGCTGAAACTGAGATAACAGTGTTAAAAAATACTGTGAATGAAATAAATAACAAACTGATAAGCATGGAAAGCAGAATTAGCCAAGCAGAAGAAAGAATCTCAGAGTTTGAGGACCAAACATAGAACTAACCCAAACTGTCAAAAATATAGAAAAGAAGCTGAAAAAGATAAGTACAAAACCTTCAAGATATGAGCAATTACTTCAAGAGACCGAACCTAAGAGTAATTGGACTTTCTGAGGCAGAAAGAGAGACAGAGGCCACTGTGGAACAAACATTCCATGAGATTATTCAAGAAAACTTCCCTTATCTCATCAGTGATGCAAAAATTCAAACACAAGAGATTCAGAGAACCCCTGTAAAACAACAAATAAGACAAACCCCCAGACACCTAATAA
Source organism: Tarsius wallacei (assembly GCA_963574415.1). NCBI lineage: Eukaryota > Metazoa > Chordata > Mammalia > Primates > Tarsiidae > Tarsius > Tarsius wallacei. The sequence continues at coordinate 8,898 of CAUYQG010132365.1, forward strand.
TTTGCCTAAACAAAGTAGGTATAAGAGAAAAAAACCTAAAGACAGCTAGAGAAAAAGGTCAGATTACCTACCATGGAAGACCAATAAGAATAGCAGCAGATTTATCTACAGAAACCCTACAGGCTAGGAGAGCTTGGGGCCCTATATTCAAAGTTCTAAAAGATAAACAATTTCAACCAAGTATAACTTACCCAGTCAAGCTAAGCTTCATCAGTGAGGGAGAATTAAAATCTTTCCCAGACATCCAATCCCTAAGAACTTACACTGCCACCAGAACACCTCTACAAGAAACTTTTAAGAAAGTATTAAACACAGAAGAAAAGGAAAAAAGAACAACAACGCTCTACATAAGAGTACTGGAAAAAGATGAAAAACAAACACGAACCAAATCCAAAACCAAAAGGAAGACAAAACAAACAGGAACAACAACAACAACTCTTTAAGAACCTCATGAAAGGGATCGACTCTCACATTTCAATAATTAGCCTGAATGTGAATGGACTAAATGCACCACTTAAAAGACATAGAAGGCAAAATGGATAAAATATCATGAGGCAACAATATATTTCCTTCAAGAGACTCATCTCACAAGAAAGGACACTCAAAGTAATTTTCAGGAGAACAGAACACAAAAGAAAGGAGGAGTTGAAATCTTAATCTCAGACAAAACCCTTTAAGTTAACAAAAATTTAAAAAAATACAGAAGGCCACGACATAATGATAAAAGGTTCAATCCAACAACAATAAATATCTATCCTAAACTTATGTGCACCCAACATAGGAGCACCAACTTTCATAAAGCAACTTCTAGGTAAACTCAAAAAACATAGTGACTCAAACACTGTCATAGTCAGGGGCTTTAATACCCCACTCACAACCCTAGACAGATCATCAGGACAAAAAATCAGCAATGAGATCCAGAACCTCAATGTGACTCTTGACCAAGTTGACTTAATTGATACCTACAGAACACTCCACCCAACCACCAGAGAATATAAATTCTACTCATCACCGCATGGAATGTACTCTAAGACTGACCACATATTGGTCTTAAATCAAGCATAAACAAATTTCAAAGACTGAAATTTTGCCATGCACCTTCTCGGACCACAATGGAATAAAATAAACATCAACACCATCAAGGTTCCCCCAAAACCCACAAAGATATGGACACTAAATAGCATGATGCTAAACAACTCCTGGGTCAATGATGAAATCAAAACAGAGATTAAAAGATACCTGGAAACAAATGAAAATGAAGAAACATTCTATCAAAATCTCTGGGATGCCATGAATGCTGTCGTAAGATGGAAATTCATATCTCTACAAATGCATATGAAGAAAATGGAAGGATCACAAATTAACAGCCTAACAAGTCACCTAAAGAAGCTGGAAAAGCAAGACCACCAAAACCCTAAATTCAGCAGAAGAATCCAGATCACCAAAATAAAAGCCCAAATCTGGGACACAGAAGACAGAAAGATAATACAAAAAATCAACAAAACAAAAAGCTGGTTCTTTGCAAGGATAAACAAGATCAATGATCCCCTAGCTAGACTGACCAAGAAAACGAAAGAAAAATCTCAAATAAACACAATCAGAAACACAAAAAATGAAGTCATTTCTGACCCTGGAGAAATACAAAAGATCATTAGAGACTACTATGTACACTTGTATGGAAACAAACTTGAAAACCTTAAGGAAATGGAGGACTTTCTGATATCACACAACCTGCCTAGCTAAAACAAGAAGAAATCGAGACCCTAAATAGACCAATAACAATCAAGAAAATTGACTATGTAATAAGAAAATTACCTACAAAAAAAAGACCTGGACCAGATGGCTTTCAGGCAGAATTCTACAAGACATTTAAGGAGGAAGGTGATACCAATCCTACTGAAAGTATTCCTGATGATTGAGAAAAATGGAACACTCCCCAAATCATTTTATGAAGCTAACATCACATTGATACCCAAGCCAGGTAAAGA
>CAUYQG010132367.1:0-24575 GCA_963574415.1 Tarsius wallacei
TTCAATCTGCTATCCTGCAAAATGTTCATTTTTAATTTTCTTGAGTAAGATTTCTCACTTCTCACCGTGCATTAAACCCCACATAAATGGGTGGCTACATGACAGGCTCACCAAGAATATCTGCCAGGACACAGCTAAAAAAAATCATCGCCAAGCTTGCCACCATCTGTTTTGGTAGGAGATGAGTGTCTGGCTCAGATACTTGAGGTCAAATACTTTCATGGTAGCTTTAGTCAATATTGTTAGTAAAGCCTGCTTTGTTGGGCCTATAAATAACTGCCCATCTTAGGGATTTCATCACAGAAAGTCTGCCAGTTTCCAGCTCTTCCCTTGAATATCAGTATACAAGGGAGTATCTCCTCATTTTATTTTATTTTTGGGCCAGGCTCTCACTCTGTCTTTCAGGCGGAGTGCAGTAGCACCATCATGGCTTACTACAGCCTCAACCTCCTGCACTCAGGTGATCCTTCCATTTCAGACTCCTGAGTAGCTGGAACTACAGTCTGCCCCACCACACCAGGCCAGTTTTTTTTATTTAATACATATATTTTTTTATTCAATACTTTTATTATGATATTGTGAGGTACAGTTAAGGGTTAGGTATACAAATATGATTTGTTCAGGCACCCTTGTTGATAAGAAGTGTCTCCCCATCCCCAGACAGATATTTACTACCATTAATCCCATCACCCTACCCCTCCACCCCATAGTTTTCCACCACTATCAGTCATTTTCTTGTGGTAATATGTTGGGTGATCAAGGTCTACTATATGAGTGAGAACACGTGATACTCAGTTCTTTGTTTCTGTGAGAGGTCACTCAGTATTATAGACTCTAGTTCCATCCAGGTTGCTGCGAAATTCATGATTTTGTTCTTTTTTATGGCTGCGTAGTATTCCATTGTGTATATGTACCACATTTTTTATCCAGTCCTCTTTTGATGGACAGCATGGTTGCTTCCAGGTTCTTGCTATTGTGAACAATGCTGTGATAAACATACGTGTGCAGGTATCTTTTTTATAGAGTGATTTGAGTTCTTCAGGGTATATTCCCAGTAGGGGGATTGCAGGGTCGTATGGGAGGTTGATATTTAGAGCTTTTAGGTATCACCGCACTGCTTTCCACAGAGGTTGCACTAGTTTACACTCCCACCAACAGTGTAGAAGTGTTCCCTTTTCACCACACCCTCTCCAGAAACTGCTATTTTTTGTTATTGATAATTGCCATTCTGACTGGAGTTAAGTGATATCTCGGTGTGGTTTTAATTTGCATCTCCCTGATGATTAGTGAGGTTGAACGTTTCTTCATGTGTCTGTTGGCTACTTGGATGTCTTCCTTTGAGAAGTATCTGTTCATATCTTTTGCCCATTTTAAAATGGGATTGTTTGTTTTTTTCTTTGCCGCACGTTTGAGTTCCTTGTAGATCTAAGATGTTAAGCCTTTGTCAGACCTGGAGTTGGCAAATACTTTTTCCCAGTCCGTAGGCTGTCTCCCTGCTCTCTTGATCATTTCTTTGGCTTTGCAGAAGCCAGTCAGTTTAATGAGGTCCCACTTGTCTATCTTATCTCTTATGGCCTGTGGGTTTTGAGTCTTGTTCAGGAATTGGGTGCCAGATCCAATTTCCATAAGGGTATGTCCTTCATTTTCTAAGGTTCTTATGGCTTGAGGTTTCATATTTAGGTCTCTGATCCATTTAGAGTTAATTTTTGTGTATGGGGATAGATAGGGGTCCTGTTTCAATCTTCTGTATGTGGTCAGCCAGTTTTCCCTGCACCATTTACTGAATAGGTTCTCCTCTCCCCAGTGGTAGGTGGTGGAGACTTTGTCAAAGATGAGTTGGTTGAGAAATTGAGGTTTTGCTTCTGGAATCTCAATTCCATTCCATTGGTCTATATGCCTGTTCCTGTACCAATACGCTGTTTTGATTATTGTAGGTTTGCTAGAATCTTGTTGAGAATTTTAGCATCTATGTTCATCAAGGATATTGGCCTATAGTTCTCTATCTTTGTTGGATCTTTACCCAGTTTTGGTAGCAATGTGATGTTAGCTTCATAAAATGATTTGGGGAGAGTTCCATCTTTCTTGATTGCCTGGAAAACCTTTTTTTTTTTTTTAGTTGGAGTCTTACTCTGTCGCCTAGACTGGAGGGCAGTGGCATGCTCCCGGCCACCGCAGCCTCGACCTGCTGGGCTCAGGCAATCCTTCCAAGTAGCTGAAACTACAGGCGCACGCTACCACGCCCGGCTAATTTTTTGATTTATTGTAGAAATGAGGTCTCACCAAGTTGCCCAGGTGGGTCTCGAACCCGCGGGCTCAGGCAATCCACTCACCTCAGCCTCCCAAAGCACGGGATTACAGGCTGAGCCACCTAGCCCGGCCTGGAATACTTTCAAAAGGATTGCTATCAGTTCTTCCTCCTTGTATTTTTTGTAGAATTCTGCTGGAAAGTCATCTGGTCCAGGGCTTTTTTCTGTAGGTAGTTTTCTTATGACATAGTCGATTTCCTGGGTTGTTGGTGGTCTATTTGGGGTCTCGATTTCTTCTTGTTTCAACCTGGGGAGGTTGTGTGATGTAAGAAAGTCCTTCATTTCATTTAGGTTTTCAAGTTTGTTTCCATACAGGTGTACATAGTAATCTCTGATAATCTTTTGTATTTCTTTGGGGTCAGTTGTGACTTCATCTTTTGCATTTCTAATTGTGTTTATTTGGGCAGAACAGCCCATTTTAATACCAATATGATCATGTTCCTTCCCAATAGTAAATCTTTACTAGCTCCCCATAGTCTATAACAGTATTTCCAAAACTTAACCAGGGATCTTCTTAAATAGATTCCTAGGTCACACCCTAAAACAGCTGAAATCAGACTCTCCAGAGGAGTGGCCTGAGAAGTAATATTTTTAACAAGTGCCAAGTGATTCTAATGATCAGGTAACTTTGGAAAATGCTAGCCTCAAAAGCAAGAAAGCATGCCCTTCATGTCACAGCTGCTCCTTGAGATGGTCCCAATGGTCTTTCTCACATTCTCTACTCCAGCAGCAGGGAACAGTGAAATGAGAAAAACACGTGGAACCTTTCTCTGCCCCAGTTCTCTGCTGCTGATGAGTATTGTAAATTGGTTTTCCATGTTGTCTCACCCCCAGGTCCCACCACTCCTGGTCAATATACCACTATAGCCGCTGCCTGAATGTGAAACACCCCAGTGTTGAGCACATCTATCTCCTCCTCATTTTTCAGGACTGTTTACTATCCCCTTCTCCAGAAGGCCTTGCTTGGATCATTAGCTCTCTCCAGTTCCCCCCACCCTAAGCCTTCGTGAGGCATCTCACTTGTGCCCCACAGCACCCTGGGCTGCCCTACACCAGAGCATTGTTATAGGAGACTGGCTCCCTTATCTGGTGTATATACAGTATCTCCTAATCTCAGCTGCTAGCCCAGCTCTTAACAGATAGGGAAAATAATACAGTGAAGTGAGTGGCAAAGAATGGCTTCAGTAGAAATGAGCCTCCTCGTTTCAACTCTTCATATCTGTTCATACCCGTACAGCCTCTTCCAAAGCATTCATTATCCCTTCTGGTTTTACTTCATGTAAAATCTTCTCTTTATCCTCATCGAAGTTACTGATAAAATGTGTCAAATCGGGGCCTGATGTAGAGTCCACAGGAGAAATCTCTCTGGTTCAGCATTAGTTCACTCAAGTGGTAAGGTAAGGACAATAAACTCTTATACTTTTATAAGCATCAATATGACCTCCATTGAATGTTTGCATCCCTGTGAGGTGCTGGAGAAGGCATTCATGCTATCTGAAGAGGATAATGCTATTCAACTGTCCTTTTACATAGTTCACATGCAACAGTCTTGTCCAGGAAGCTTCTGTGTGAAGTGAGCAGACACACACACTGTTAGTCGTCTTGGGGGCCCCCAGGCACACCATATCAGCTCTACTTAAAGATTTACTCTACTTAAAGATTTGCAACTTTAAATTTCCTGAAAAGACATTATGCTACTTTGGCTAAACATTCTCAGTGGGCCAGTGCCTGCATTTAGGGATCATTCATCTCCTGTCCAAGTAAGTACTCTGTTTCATAACCTGTTCAAGAATGTTTTATGAAAATGATGTCAGACTCTCATCTATGGTGTGTGAAATCCAGTCTTCTCATTTTTGAAAACATAGGAAATGTTTACCTATTTCAGCTTTCCAGCTCCTGTCCTATTTATCATCTATGATTCTCCAAAAATTCTAAATAGTGATTCAATAGCTTCACCCTCTGTACCAAGAATGTAATTCCTCTGTGCTAAAATACTTGAATCATGTAGCCCAGGCTGGTGTTTGCTTATACCATCCTCATCCAGAGAGAATTCCAAGCCATGCCTATAAGCCTCCAGCCCCAGTGAGGCCTCCACCCCCAACATGGAGCAATTTTCAGTCTCTCGTGGTAACTTCAAGGTGTGCTGTAATATGTCTAACCAGTAAGGATAAAGTAGTATGAGCCTGACAACAGGAGCAGTACATAAGGAACAGGTTGTCGCTTGCTTTGGGATTTGTTCAGTGTTTGCATATCATTACAACATTTATTTTAAGCCTCTTAAGGTGTCAAGTAGATGGTTCCTAGGTTGACTTTGATCAGATGCTATCACAGATCCAGGTACAGATTCAGCAAATATTTAATAAATCGTCAGTATCTGGATGCTCACCCTAGATATGAACAGTGTTGCCCTAGAACAGATCATGTTCATTACAGTACCTCCTTGACTCCTTATGAACTTCTTAGGAATCGTGTTTTTAATTAAATCTCGTGAGCACACCAAAAGTACTGTTCCAGAGAACAGATTCTGAATCTTTAAATTAGTTTCATCATTCAGAAGGAACTTTCACAAATGAGAAAGGGTCAGAGTTCCTTTCTCTGCTCTCTTTTTGTTAAATATACACACCTAAAAGAATTTGAAGAGGAGCAGCAGGAAGGCTCCTATTCACCGTATTTGATATACTCCTTAGCATAGCATTCTTGTAGCAGTACTTGCTAAGCATCTTAAAGCTCATGTGGTTAATTTCCACCCAAAGCGGAAGTGCTGGTCTACAACAGAAGTTCGTCCAAGGCCTGTGTGAGTGCTCCAAAGGCAAGTCACTGACCAGCCCACTTGGCAGTTTTCCTCAACTGATACTGCCCATTCGCAGGACAGCCCTTCCTCCTGGTTTGCGAATGTGTGCCTTCACCAGTCCTATTCTGCATCTGCCATCCTGTTGTAGTTAATAACTGTGCCTTTCACTCAATGTCCCAGTTTGAAAAATAACAGATAGGATGCCCGGATTACTTCCTTACAGTCCAGGATAAACTTAGAATGCCTTATCCTGAGCTATGAAGATGTTATCAATCTCATCCCCACCTCCAACCTCTTCAGCCTCTTCATCCAGCACTTCCTGCCAAGTGCCCCCGACTCGCACCACACAGAAGTGTTCCTATCCCCATTTTAACAAGAGGCTACAGAGGCTCAGGGCATAGGTAACTTGCCTAAAGTTTTGCAGCTAATAAGGAGAAGACAATTTTCCTTTCCATCTAAATACACTCAGTTCCTTCCCAGGTTTCTTCTGAGAGATGCTTCCAGACCCTCAGGCACCTTGCTAATTGCCCTTCTCTGGGCAAACTCAGGGCGCCAGAAGGGGGTATCACTTCCCAGGATCAATGCGTCACTGGTCCACTAATGCAGCTTCTCACTTGCCTTGTCAGATTTAGCAGTTTATACTGAGCTTTTTAGTCAGAGAAAACTTCAATGGCTTTCTCTATCAAAACAACTGCCAGCAGTTTTTTTCTCCCATCATTGTGTATCATTGATTTTTAACTCCAAAATACGATTTTACCTGTATCTCTTTGAAATGTCATCTTGTTATTTTTAACCCAGCATTCCAGCACATCTACATCATTTTGAGACATATTCTTGTTGTCGATTACACTGGTCATCCTTTCCAGTTTTATGTCTGCTACAAACTTGATAAGCACCTTTGTTAGGATGGAGACTCCTGTTCTAGGAGGTGGAAAGAATTCACAAGTCATTACTGACCTATTTGAATAAAGAGGGCTATGACTCTCAAAGAGCACAGCTGAAAAAAGGCAAGCCAATTCACACTAAGCTCCTCAGAAAGGCAGAGGGATTGGACATGCCACGGACTTCCTACAGGCAAAGGGGATCCCCCTCATCCCCTTTCCCACTCAGCATGTGAACATGCCTCCCCCACCAGGTCAGGAAAGAAGGGGGTTTCCTACAGAAATTGAAAGAGTGGGGCTCAGGAACCAGGGACTCAAGTGAGGAGGACTTGCAGGGTGGTGAGGGCAATGGAGGGTTGAAGGTGAGCTTGAAAAGGAAGAATTGAGTGAAGGTCAATACCCACAGTGACATCTTTCTGTATTCAGTCCCACATTTGGCTCCCACAACACTTACAGCAAGTGCACATACCCAGGAACAAGTCTGGTTGGTTCTAATCTGTAGAATCTGAGCAGCCCATGGGAAAAACTTCCAGATGATGACATCTGAGGATCCTAAATCACTCAGCAAGGGGGCCCACTACCTGACAAGCCTGAGCCACACACGAAGGTATACTGTCAGCTCTCTAGAGGCTCGTATATGTGACCTGACAAATATAGATCTCTTGACATTGGAGGAAAGCCACTAATATGAAAGGCAGGACCAAAATAATCAGGAAGAAGGAGCAGAAAAACAAAAGAACATGCCAAAAATAAGAAATAGCTGCTGGGATTCTAAAATATAACAGAATAAAAACTTTTCCATATGAGTTAAATGATAAAGTTCAAGCAATCTCCCAAAATGTAAGTCAAAAGGTAATGAAGAGATAAAGGTAAGAAAATTAGACCAGATGTGGTGGCTCAAGCCTGTAATCCTAGTACTTTGGGAGGCCGAGGTGAGAGGATTGCCGGAGTCCAGGTGTTCGAGACCAGCCTGGGCAATTTGTTGAGACCTCATCCCTACAGTAAATCAAAAAATTAGCCGGGCATGGTGGCATGTACCTGTAGTTCCAGCTACTTGGAAGGTTGAAGCGGGAGGATCGCCTGAGTCTAGCAGGTCGATGCTGGGGTGGCCGTGAGCGTGCCCCTGCATTCTAGCCTGGGCAACAGAGTGAGACTCCGACTCAAAAAAAAAAGTAATAAAATTAAAGGTTAAAGTCAGTACATACAATCTCCAGCTAATAGGAGCTCCAAAAGAAGGAAAAAAAGAAAAGAAAGAGATGATAGCATACGTATGGCTCCACTATGAATAGTATTTATAAAATCATAGTAATTTAAAAAGCATAGTAGCTCAAAGCAGACTCTGGAGTCAGATTTACCTTGGTTTGAAATCTGGCTCCACCAACTCCTACCTATATGACTCTGGAAAATTACTTAACCCAGGTCTGAATGTCCACATCTGCAAAATGGAAGAAATAACAGTACCTGCTTTATATGGTTGTTATGAAGATTAGTTCAATACATGTCTAAAACTTTTCAACATTGTCTTGCACCTACAAAGCACCCAATAAATGTTAGATATTATTAAATATGCTATGTATAATATTCCAATACAAATAACTTATTTAACCAGAAACTTTTATGTAAATATATGAGGAGGCCAGAAGAGGAATTATGTTAGGTGGACACAGGATGTTAGTCTAAACCATACCAGCTCATAGAAAGATAATGCTATATAATGTCTACAGTTGGCAAACCAAGTCATCGTAGCATAAACATAGTGTCTAGAAACATGTGGGTAAATAAATACCAGAAGGAAAGGCTGGAGAAATGGAAAGTTACTGTTGTGGGAAGCAGAACTGGGTGGGGGGGGGGGGGTGTTGTAGCACGTTGATGTGAACAGTTTGTTTTTATAACCATTTAAACACAGACACATATTTACATAACCTTGTCACACTAAGCTGAAACCCAGAGGGATGACAATAGATGACTCTCAAGAAGTAGCTCCTGCAAAAGCTAAGCACTGACTCAGAACAAAAAAATATCTTTCCAGCTGCTTCAAAATCAAACAAAACGTAAGCAAAGGGCACGTTCCCAGGGGAAAGAAAGGAAGCCCGACTGAGTGCACCAATCCTGGCTAAATCATGCTGCACCTTACTACATCAGGTGTCCTGAATTTTTACCCCTCCCTCCACCCCCCACCCAGGACCCTCCTGGCCTTGTATTCTTGCCTTCCTCCTTGAAAGCCACACCCTCCTCACTGCCTCCTTCACACTAGGAGACAAAAGAAATGGCTACAGTTTGACCAAATGGCTGTCAAATTGTGTTCTGAAGTCTTTCAAGTTTCCTATTAAATGATCTACATGGCGGTTTCATCACAGAAGCAAACTCCTGCAGAAAAGCATTTATTTCATAAGATGAAATGCTGGCACTCTGTATTCTATCTGAGGCACATTGTAACAGTCGTTGTTAGAGGTGCCAGCAGATGAAAATTCCAGTCACTACGAGAGATCTCTGAAGAAGTAAAAAAGTCAGTTCTGTCTTCTCAAAAAATAGAAAGTGGGTCAGGAAATTCTGAGAAAGGCAGAGCTTATGCATAGGGATTTCACATTCTGATTAAGCACCAACTGCCTGAGAAGCATCTCTATCTGCTTCCACGACATTCAAGGGAGTAATGAGGAGAAACACCAGAGACGCCAAGGCACACTCAACCCAGGGAATCCAGTTATGGAAGTCAAGGGTAAAGTACTGCAAAAAGACTCTGACCCCAAATGTCCCTGAAAATCTGGAACTAAAGAAAAAGCTATCTAACCCAAAGAAATGGTTTTCCAGTGAACTGGAAAGAACTGAATGAATCAATCAGGAAAGATCATTCTAGTATCACTCACTAATCAATAACAATTAAGTATTCATTTTAGAAAAAGCAATAAATTGTACTCAGGTGAGTTTCAATAAAATATTGTAGGGCTTTTTTTTTTTCTTTTTGCTTATTTACTTAAAATTTCTATATCATATAGTCTTGAAGTGAACTGAAAAACCAGAGAGTCCCTTACTTCACCTGTGGTGTGTAAAGCAAACCTTGAATGAATAAGCAAAGGCTGAACCTGTGCGATCATCAGCTTCCATTTTGATATAATTCTGTTTTTTATTCCCCATATGAGTTTATGGTTTATCTTTGCAATCAGATTCACTTATTTTTCACAAATAAAATACTTTCTTAAATCTCTAACAAAGCATTTACCTGTTAATGGAGTCAAGATTCATACTGTATCATATATATTCCAGATATTTTAGTGATGTGGAAATCACATACTCCTAAAATTAAGTAAGCCAAAAAGCATTTTTGTAAAGATTTGAGTAAATTATCTCTTGAACAAGAGAAAGGAAGAGACAGACACCACTAAACATGCATCCTTACTTCAACAATATTTTCATGATATATTTCAATGATATTTTAAAAAGCAGTATGACGTGGCAATCTCATAATATGCAAAGTGATGCTGCTATGGTCTTGAAGACAAGTGTAATCTCATTCACTACTGAACGATCTGATAGGTCAGGTCCAATATGTCTAACAGACCCTGGGCGAGACTGGAAGCTTTGTCACTAAAACCAGATGAACCCAGGGTCTGAGAGAAGTGCTTGATTTGTCGTCAACTCAAAATGGGAAACACCTTATAATATGATAACATTGTTTTGGAACCTCCAAAATCATTGAACTGCAGTGGAAACCTCTGGGTGTGAACACAGAAATAAGCAGCTGTGGGCTTCCAGAAATCATATTCTGGCACCTACACAACCTTGTTCCAACTTATGAGTTAAGGCCACTGTACACTGTTGTACATTCATGTCTATGGAGGAAGAACCAAAGTAAAATGCATGACTGGTTTTACGCCTCTCTCTTTTCAGTGTCCTTCCTCATGCCATACCAGAATCTTCCATGTTGGGGAAATTAAGGTAACAGTAAAATGTCATCTATTCTTTTTCCACTAAATCCAAAACTGTGATAAAGAACTCTGTTGCAATAATTCACCATAGACTTTTAAAACAAAAACATGAATAAATGTCTGGAGAGGAAGACATTTAACTCTATGGCTACCTTTCTTTCAGTTATTATCATATTATTTACATATTATCTGCCCTTGGTTTTTTCTGTCTCCCCAACTAGACTGTGAACTCACAAGCAAGAATGATTCCTTATTCATTCTGGATCCCTGGATGCCCAGGATACTGTCCGGCACAAAGGCACTCAATAGAGTTCACTTTAACTGGACTGAGCTTACTTAAGAGAGGCATCGAACATTTTTTTTTAAAGTAATGCATATGTCTGGTTAGAAAAAGAAAGCATACAGAATGGTTTATAATGAACAGCCTAAGCCCCCAGATCTGTTCCACATTCTACTTCCCAGAGGCCACTACTCTTAACCATGAGAATTTGTCTTTGAAGTTCTATCACAGAAAAAGAAGAAGAAGGAGAAAGAGAAGGAGAAGGAGAACAAGAAGAAGAAGAGGAGAAGGAACAGGAATGCCAGTTTCAAATTATTCATGTGTCTTTACTTAAATAGACCCAAAATATTTGGAAACAGTATGAGCAGCTATTCCAAATTGTTGTATTCATATATTCAACAAACATATATTGTTTGCATTAAAAGTGATGGCATTTCTGTTTTTATACTTTCAATAACAGAGACAAGCTATCTTTCTCCCTTGGGATGAAGAAGGCCTAAGTCACTTCGACCCTAGAATTAGTGGAGACAGAGCACATCAGAACTAGACAATGGGGGTGGAGAGAGGAAGGGTGAGTCAGTGTCACAATGGAATAAGCTGCTCTGGGAGTGAACGCGGCTGGCTGGGGGCAAATTGCCAGACACCGGGATCTGTGCCTCTTTCGGCTCACTCCTCAGCAGGCGCCACTCTGCACCAGAAGGGACCAGGGGTCAATCACATTATACCGCGCTTTACTTTCACAAACCACGGACCAAAACAGCTCCATGTCTCAGAGGACAGCTCTCTTATTTTGCACCAGTAAAATAATCTGTAAAATCCCTTGGAATTATTTATAATGGGATTTATTTGATATTAGCGAAAACAAGTACCACATTTATGATACATAATAATAGAAAAAACCCTCGCAAAGACATGACAATTTGGGGAAATCCTTACACCGGTCAGAGTGGATGAATAAGATGAACTTGCCAAGAAGAAACTATTAGGCCTTTAGCCAGACAGATTCCTGCTTCAGAGAGTCAGCCCTTGAAGGGGTACTCGGACCTCCTGGAAAAGCTGCAGTCTATGACTGCTGTGACCCTGAGGGATGTCATGATGCCTTGATAGGTCTATGCAAACACACAGGAACCGAAACACAAGATGCTGATTTCTGGAGCTGAACCGAACGAGAAGCTGTCTATCAGAAAAAACAAGAGTCCAGTTCAGGAAAATTCTGTTGGCAGAATTCAGATTTATATAATACACAAAGTTCACATTCTACTTAGAGTGAAGGAGAAACCCAAAGCCTAGAAAGAAAAACAAGTCAATAACAACAACCAAGAAAAAATGGAAATAGATATTAATATTTTCCAAATGCTTACTATGGCCAGATGTTTTACAAAGTTAATCTGAATTAACTCTCATTATAACAGAACCCACGGGCAATATTTTCATTTAATAGGAGAGGAAACTGACGCTCACAGAAGAGGTATAACCTGCTGAAGGCCCAGAAGTGTGAAATGATTCAAATTCAGGACTGCCTGACTCTACATCCATGTTCCTTCTCTCACAACAAGGTGAATGTCTAGAAGATGAGAAAAATCCTATATCTAAATTCATAGGCATTATGTACTGTAATACCTCTGAGATTCATAAACGAGTAAGCAAGTCAGCCTCAATGAGACTCTACCACACTTCTTTCAGTCACTTAAGCTTACTTTATTTTGTGCTGCTCTCTCTATTCATTTCCATCTTCCTAATTTTTTGTGTGTTTGCTGTGACTTGCTTTTTGCAAACATGTTACACCTTCTTTTGATCTGTGTGTCTGTGCACACACGTGAATTTACTGTGCTCATTTATTCTTTGTGCTAGTCTTTTATTTGCTGTTTTCTTCCTTTTAGGTTCTTTTAGTTGCCTAATGTTGCTGTGGCAAATTACCACAAACTCCCTTATAATATTTCCTAGGTGACTAATTTTGGTCAGTGTTTTATAACTGTATACTATTTTATAGTCTAACAGATTCAAGAGTGAATCAAAAAGAAATTATGGTCATAATCTGAGCAATATGAAAAAATATACAAGAAATATTTTTACTGGTAAAAAAGGAGAAATTCATGTTAATTGCAATTTTCCAAACTGCTTTTTTTTTTTTTCCTAAAATCAAACTTTGAAATGGGTCAAAGAGATATTTTCAAACATGGTTACATGTTTGTGAAAACAGACGAAATGTCCATACAATTTCTACTACATCAAATCTTCAACTCTGAAGGTCCTTTTTTCCCTACTATAAATAAAATTGAAATGTCTGCCTTTGCGTGCATGAATATAATAAAGTTCCATCTGCTATTCTGCTCACGTCCCTGTGTCAGTAGCACACTGTCCTATTACCCTCCCTAACGCACACATACGCAAACACACACAAAGTAATAAATAAAATAGAACTCAACCTTCGCCCCATCCAGGGGTGTTTTTCTTTCCAGCGGTCCCACATGTCTGAGTTGCTAGTAGTAGTTGAACTCTGAGGCCCTCCTTACCAAGTGGCATCTCCTCCAAAAAGATCACCTGATTTGTGAGGGAGCTTGGCCGCCAAGTAGAATCACAGCTACACCCTGCCTTACCCCCTCCCTTGAGCAACCTCTTCTCTTCCTGACCCCCTTGTGCTAAGGTCTTATATGAAAAGGAGGAGGGATGGGCTTAAAGGAGAAGGACGAGCAAGAGTCAAGATTTCTGAGACGTCATGGACTGCTCAGGAAAATTCTTCATCTGCCATGCCATCAACCTCTATAAGTGACTTTCAAGTCTTTCCATTCATGGTTTTTCCAGGCAGGTCTCCTCACACCGCTTTTTTTTTTTTTAAACACACTAAGCTGACTCAGACTCACAGGCAGTTCTCTGACTCACTTTTCTTTTCATGCTTTTAAAAAAAAAACTTTAAACCTTAAGACTGAAAAGGCATGCTTCACTGAGCATTAGTTCTTCTTTTGTAAGGCGGAGAGCCAGTCCAAAAATTAAGTAGAGAATTTATAATCTTTAACTCTCAGATAAATGTCCAGTATTCTTGGGAGGACAATAAGGAAGTAACAACAATGGCAACCAAGAAGTTTTAGTAAATCTTGACAGATTTCGACACTCATTCCAGGCAGGTGAATACTAACTTCCCTGGGCCACCAGCCTCTCCTCTCCTTCACTTTCTACCCAAGTGCCTCTGCTGTTGCCCTTTCTTGCTAACCTGGGTGTGTCTTTGACTGGGGCTATATGGGTGTACACCCTCATGGGGCCACATTCTCAAATGAGTTTGAGGATTAATTTAGTGTCTACATGTGTTTGCAACTGGGTTTCTATTTTTAGGTGATAATACATATGTATGTCAATGCATGTGCCCACGGGATGTGTGCAGTATTTCTTGTGAATGAACAAGTTATTGATCAGCTTATACATTTTGAATCGACAATTCCTCTTCTATAATTTCATACCACAAAAATATTAACTGACTTACACTAAGATGTAAGAAAATGTCTGGCACCATTATTTGTAAGAGGAAAACACTGAAAAATTTAAACAGTAGGGGTTCTTGATAGAGAAATTAATATTATATCCATATTATGAGGTACTATCCTATTGTTAGGAACATGAAGTAAAACAATTATGTTCTCAGATGGAAAAGTATTAAACATGTATTGTGAAATTAAAGAAGCGAGGGACAGTACAATATATGAAGTTGGTGCTTATCAATGCAATGAGTGTATCATTGGAATAGAATGATGTGTTTCTCTGTTTCAAATTACAATTGACATAGGACTAACACATAGGTAGAGACAGCTGCATCAAACAAAAGACTAATGAAAAATCAATAAATGCTGTGGAAATTATTAGAATAGTTTGATGAATGATTTACTCTCTAACTTATATCATTTGGTAGGCAGTTAAAGATTGCTTAGTTTACTTAAAGAATAGAACATATTTTTAAGTGCTGGTTACATATTTTCTTATATTACCATATAGTGGTTAAGCAGTTTTATCATCATCTTGCTATATGTGTGTTCATTCACAGATGCTTAGGGGAAAAAAATGGAAGAATACACAACAAAATCGTTAAGTGTGGTTACCTCTAGGGGCAGGGAAAGAGGTATATTTGGAGCAGTTGTGTCTAAAGAAGATACTTTCATTTTTTACTCTATACTATCTATTTCATATAATTAATGCATTTATTATTTTTATAATTAAACATTTTTAAAAGTACATAACCACATTTGACATATAAACAGGCACCCAACAATCTAATTAGTCCAAGGGAACTTAATGAAAGAAGTGGATTATCAGTGTCTTAAAGAATGATTGTAGGAGAAATCCCCTGTGATAAATGAGAAGTATTTGGGGGCAGCCGTACTGTGCAAGAGACTCAAAGCAAAGGTGGAGTGAACATAGGAAGGCAATGTTTTACAGAGGAGAAGAAGAGAAAAATACAAGAAAAGAAGTATTGAAGCAGGAAGAAGGGAAGGGAGGGGAGGGGATGGGAGGGGAGAAAAGGGTAAAGGCAGAGAGGGGGGAGGAAGGAAGGTCGGTTGCTGTGCACAGAGGAATGTGAAGGGTTTCTGGCCTCCAGTGTCTCCTGGCAACAACATCTAGGGTCTAGCTTCCTCAGTGTTTCTCTGAACCATATTGTGGCCATGTCAATTAATGCTTCAGGAGCTGCTTAATTCTTGTAATAAAAATTAACCTTTTCCTTTGTATTCACAAAATTTAAGTCACACCTCAACAGGCAAAATATCTGCATCATTGTCTCTTTAGTTATTTATTTTGTCACTGCTTTCTACTCATAAATGTATTTTATTCTCTTTAAAGGACGCTTTAATATTTATCTAAATCCTGACCTGGTGCATTTCCTGAGGCTCCTGGAAGACTTTTCTCTAAATAACTGAGGCATTTCTATAGTTCTAACTTTATCTTGTTAACTGTGTATTGGCATATAGGTATCCAGTGCCATGAATGAGAGGACTGAGGGAAAATATTTGGGGATAATGAGATACCTAAAATGCAACCATCAATATACCTAAAATGCAACCATAATCTGACAATGAAATCTGTCTACTCTCCCTTCCTTTCTTCAACAGGAATATGAGGTGATGGCCCATCACAGGGAAGCACAGGCCCCACTCTCAAGGCACTCACAGTTCACAGTTTAATATGTGATTAAACAACTAAGTACAAGTTGGTGAGCTCTGTGATACTAAAATATGCCAAAAACAAAGGAAAGGAAGAAAATATGAGTAGCCCAGTTTGGGACGTTTTCTCCAATGAGATGGTGCCCTGAGCTGACTTTTAAAGGATTGTGGGAGTTAGCCAGGTTACAAAAAAGGTAGTGAGCTTTCAGTCAGGAATGTGACACAAGCCGAGAGGAGACAGTTCAATAAGGCCAGAGAGCGCATGGGGTAAGTGAGGAAGAAAATCTAAAAAAGACAGATGTGAAAGCAAACAGGAACCATTGACGGCTTTCAACCAGGGAATGATCAGCTCAGGTTTACATTTTGGAGAGGTCACTCTGGGGACAATGGTAGCTATGTTAGAGGGAGACATAAGAGGAAGCCAGAGGGAAGTGTTCTGTATTCTATTGGTCAGAACAATTGTTCTACACATAACAATTTTAAAACCTGAACAAAAAACTTTATTAGCAACTACTCAAAGGCTTGGGAAGGTGACCACAGTCAGGCAAAAACTGGAGCAGAGACTATCATTAAAAGGCAAATAGCAATGAATGAAATTTGCACGTTTGCATATTTTTGCCTGAGGTCACTCCTGATTCACACATAGCCTGTTTCCTTACTTGATTGAAGTGTCAGATGACTTCAGAGAAGGCAGAACTGTAGAAAGCTAGAAAGAAAGTGTTGGAAGGGAAGAAATCACAAAGGGAGTGAGCCCTAAAATCTGCAAGTAAACTCCCACCTCCCCGCCCCCCCCCCCCACAAATCCCTTGCTAAGCAATCAACTATACATGCAAATAAATCCTTTAAATCAATGCAATCCCAATCATAATCCCAGTAGGGCTTTTAAAAATAAAAATTGACATGTTCATTTTAAATTTTGATCAGAATTGTGAAGGATCTGGAATACTCAATTTTTAAAACAGAATGAAGATGGAGAATTTATACTACATGACTTCAAGACTTATCTTAAATCTCCAGTGTGGTACTGGCATAAAGATAGGCAAATAGAAAAACAGCATGGAATAAAGAGTTCAAAAATAGATCCACAAATCTACAGTCAATTGATTTTGGACAAAGTCTCCAAAACAATTCAATAAATCAGGGAGAGCCTTTTCAACAAACTGTGGAAAGAGCTAGATGTCTTCAACCCCTATCTAATACTATGCATAAAAATTAATTCAAGATGGATCACAGATTTAAGTGTGAAAGCTAAGATATAGAATTTTTAGGAGAAAATACAGAAGAATATCTTTGTGACTTGGGGGTAGATAAAGATTTCTCAGACAGGATATAGAAAGCAATAACACCATTTTTAAAAATTAAAAAAAATTGCTTATATAAAAATAGCATTAAGAAAATTAATTGGTATGCCTCAGATTGGGAAAAAAAAGATTTGCCAAACAAGAATCTGATAAAAGATTTCTATTCAGAAGTTTTTAAAATCCTGCAAGTCACTAATAAACATTTTAAACAATCAAAAATAGTCAAAAAATAAGGTTTGAAGAGAAATTTCACAAAAGAATTACCTAGTCTGTGGTATTCTGTTATAGCAGCACAAAATGGAATAAGACAGTTTACAAGTTTTACTTAAAATCTATAAAATCATCATTATCATAGAATAGGGAGTGGGGAGTGGCACTGTGTTGATAACTAGGTGATAGCTACATGGGTGCATTATACTATTTGGTTTCCTTTGTTTATATTTGGGATTTTCCAGTAGAAATTATTTTTAAATGAAACTGTCATAACTCAAGCAAGATATGATGAAGGCCTGAATTAAGAAAGTAGGCTTGAAGTTAGACAAGATGAAATTAGTCTGACTGCTCTCCAGGAGGTAATCTGTGACCAATACTGAAAGATGAGAAACATAGAGGACAATTCATGGCTTCCAAGTCATCCAAAATGGAACTGTTTCCACAGTAGCCTTGTATACTAACAAACATTATTGTCAAAGGTGGTCCTAGACATCACCAGGTTGCTCAAGAGGCATGACCCACAAGAGCTTAAGAATCTGTAGATGACTCCCAGATCTCTGATTTGAGCAACTAGAGGGTTTTAGGTATCATTTATTAAGACTAAAGAGAAATTACATGAAGACAAATGGATATTCAGAATGGGGAATGGCACTTAGAGTAATATGAGTTAAGCATGTAACATTTTGATCAGAAAAGTCCAGTAAGTTGTCAGATATATCTGTCTGCATCTAAGAAAGAGATCATTAGCATTGAGGAAATCAATCATAGGAAACCGATCATTGTAAACTGAGCTCCTGTTCACAGCACAGTTGCCCATCTAAGGGCACTGTGGGAAGGGAAAGGCATCTACATGGAAGGGGTGCACACAATCTCCATAAAAACTGCCTTGGTCCACCTTGTCATCCATCCAATCCATCCCCGCATGCAGCCAATCTTACCTCCATGTAATAAAACTCTTTCTGCAACTAGATGGAAAGGTTGAAAAACGAGGGTAGAAAAATTGTACTAATGTAACAAGATGTTTCAATGAATATTCTCCCTGAAGTATAAAGAAACTTTTTTAAAAAGAGCTAGACCACTTGCAAAACTTACCAAAAAAGGTGCTATAAACTGTGTATAAAACTCATAATGCTTTGGACATCTTTGGAGGGAATGTTCAAGGGGGCTAATGAAGTGTGGAGAGTCCACATCCCTTTAAGCAAGGAGAGTAGTGGTTGGGATGCTTGCCCCTTCACCTCATGTCAAGAGAGAGGGGCTTGAAAGAGGCAGACAGAAGAGCTTCACATCTTTCCACAGCAGTTCACGCATTTTGGAAGACAAGTGGATCTGTGTGTCTGAATCACATCTGACAAATAGAAGGAGGAATGGGCTTGATTACTGCTTTGATGGATCTAGAGGAGGTGGCTGCACTCCCAGAGTCCGCAGAAACAATGGATGCTCAAGTGTTTCCCAAGAATGAGGTGTGGGCTGTGCACTGGAGACAGCCATCTCAGGATTGCCTTAGACACTATCCAGAAGGCATAGCAGTGATTAGCTGAAGGTATGATCAGGAGCCCAAGGGTTGATAGCAATGCATTGCCTTTGTCTCAGGGAACTACAGATATGAGACTCTCAGCAATGGGGGAGGAAGATCTACAAAGAATCCACAAAAGAACTCCAAAGAGAAGTCAACTTACATATCTGCTAGATTCAGTGAGCACTGCCACTAGACCAACAATTCATCAGTAGTCATATAAGCACTGCACTGTTTCCCTTATGCTTCCTCCCTCTCCTGCCTCTCAACCTAACTTCAGTCTCAGAGGGGTCCAAAACTGAGGCTAGCCAAGAGAAGAGCAGGGGTGAGAAAATGCTGAGAAGAAAGAAGGAAGCTGAGAATTCGCCTCCCAAATGCAGGACAGGGTCACAGGCCCACAATGGGAGAAGGAAGAAATCTCAATCCTAAGTCAAGTCCAGAGCTACCTTATTACATAGTTCTGAATGTTCTGGGTACTGAATTAATGTGGTTGTTTGCCCTGAGGTTTTTTTATTACCTAAGAGTAACTAGAGTCACCAGAGAAGAATACAGTAGCTTTAAAGAATGAATGAAGGGAGAAAGCAAAGCTGGTTGTTGATGACATCACGTGAGTTGAGCTTGGTCATACCAAGTGCTATATTTTAATAACAGCAGTGAATCTTGAATCTGTCAAAATGGCTCTAATTATTTTGGTCACATCAATACTTCAAAATCCACTTTTTAGAAATTATTAATCTTTTACTAAAAGTAAGACAGCATGTTAGGCACGGTAGGGATATGATAACAGGCAGCTTCTTTTTGGGTCTCTTCCCCTCTCCCAAAGCCATCTCTGTTGACACCCAGATTCCTGGCCCTCGTGTATATGTCCTGTCATGTCTGACCCATATTTCCAGTTGCCTAGACAATCAATGTAATGGGGCTCATCTTTAACTCACTATGTCTCAAGATGTGTCTTATCATTTTTTACAAATCTCTCTTCCCAACCCAGCCTACTCCCTTACCTTCCCTCCATTATCTACCTATCCCACACACCACCAACAGAAAGAGCTTTCTAAACCAGAACACTCAAGTTGCTTCTCTGCCTGAACCTTTCAATGGTTCCAATGTCCAAATCCAATCTCCCAAACATGACCTCTCTTGATGGGCCTAGACCATGTGTCCAGTCTCCTACCACTCATCCATGTGTTATGCAAGTTCTCCTGTAGATAACCAAAGGCTTTCTCACCTCCATATCTCTATTCTTATTGGTTCAGATTAGTTGGAATGCCCTACCCACTCATACCCATACATACCCACAAATACATACTCAAACCCCCCACACACACATACACACCGCCACACACATCTAGGTTCTGGCCGGAAAATGCCTATACATCTTCAAATCAATCCAAATATCACCTCCTTGTAATCTTTTCTGTGCTCTCCAAATGGACAGTGAAGTGGGTCAAGTGCCTCTGTGTAAGCATTTACCCAATGTATTTTCAACAGTCTCTGTGTTTCACTATGTGCCATGTCCTATGTTGCCCCACTAAACAAAACAATGACCTTCAACAAAAGGCCTTCTTTTTTTATTTTTTATCTTTGCATACCAGCATGATTCTTGGGATTGAGCAAATGCTCTGTAAATATTTGTTTAACTGAATTACAGTGAAATGCATTAATGACTTCAAGGAATTTGTAAGTTAAAAGGAGAAATGAGAACAAGGATTCTATCTTATTCATCTCTAGCACAGAGTAGTCCTCAATAAAAGTTTGGAGAATAAATGAATGTGTAAATAAATAAAAGATAAGATAGAAAACTGGGCATCCCTGCAAATGAAGCCAATAAGGAATTACAGAAATTTAATGGAGAGAGACATGACACCCTTTTTTTCTTTTGTTTCTCATTTTAGTACCCTAAGCTGTAAAGCTTAAAATAAGTGAATGCAAAAGGGCTGGATGTGGGAGAGGTTTTCAAAATAAAATAAAGTAAAAATAAAAAGACTACCACCCACTACCCATGCTACCCTCCCACCGAAATGACTATAGTTTTATCATCCGTAATGGGATTGTTGCAGTTTTGAGAATGTTGCCATAGTAACCAACCTCAGTCCTTCCCCTAATAGAAGATAAAATTTAGCAAAAGAAATAAACAACAGACTCCCATAGAAATATTATCAGACCCTTCCATATAAATAGCCTGGGTAATTAAATGTTTCAAAACAGAATATTTAGAAAGCCATGAAAAGAAAATTCTACAAAATGTATTTTTAAACAAAGAAACACAAACACACACACACATACACACACACACACACAATATCGGACGGAATACTTGGCTGCCTGCATGGTTTCAAGGAGTCACAATTTCCAAACTTGCCTGCATAAGAACCACAGTCAGAACAAATAAGCACGACTCTATATTTTGATACAGAAGTCGTATTCCTATCAGACACTCTCAACTCCTTATCCTATGGAGTTCTTTCAGTATATAAGCAAGAGACGTCACCTTTGTATTCCTCCAAACACAAGAAGAAGCGCATGGAAAATATTGTCTGTAGCAGATCCCCATAGTACCATTGCCTATCAAAGTTTTGCTACATTCATGCTCCCTGTTCTTCCAGAAATCTCTAGTTGATTGGTTAATCTATGGCAAGGGTTGCAAACTTGTTTGGTGAAGGGCCAGATAATAGATATCTTAGGCTTTGCAGGCCAACACAGACTGTCACAACTATTCTGCTCTTTCACTACAGCACAAAACTAGTCACAGGCAAGTGTGCCTGTGTCCCAATAAAACTTTCTTTACAAATACAGTCAGTCAGATCCCGCCCACAGGCCATAGGCTGCTGATTCCTTATCTGTAGTCTTCTTTGCAAACTCACAGGTTCCATGTTATCACAAAAAAAACACTGGACCCATCATATTTATTTAGCCCAGTGGAAAGTCAGGCCCCTATCAGTATGTAGCATTCAAAGTCAAGGAAAAGGGATCATTGCATTGATGATCCTAAGACTGACACTGGAAATGACTGCAACAAACTATTGTGCAAAACTGTGCAATACCTTCCTTAAGAATCTCAAAAGCCAAATAGAAAACCATCTGTCAGAGAAAGGTGGTTACACTCCTCCCATCCAACTGGACACTGCTCTCTTTCACATGGATAAGAAGCTCTGATGCTTGGCCCGGGGCCCAGTGACACACTCTTCTTTAAAGTAAATTACTGTCGGTCTGAGAGCTGGAGCAATTTCAACCAATTTGCAAACTTGGATGATTTTCTAAAATTCCTCTAAGTTCTAGAAAGAGACTTGGATGCAGCTGGTGAAACTGAAAGAGCAGGACCTGGGAGGTGGAAGGTGCGTGAATCCCAGCTCTCCCTGCTCACTAGTTGTGCTACATGACAAAATACTTAATGACTATTTTATCAACTGTAAATCAGGCAGAGCAGTGTTGTTGCTAGATTTGTTGAAGATTGACATAGATAATCCATAGAAAGCCCTTTCTACAGAATAAGAACTTCATTAACGTTACATGCGTTCCCTTCAAGGGACCAGGCAATCTCTGCCTTTGGCTTGGTTTTCTCCATCCTCTCAGAGAGGCACTTCTTGGGTCAATGTTACCACAGTCCAAAGGATAATTTTTTCTCCCAGAAAACTGCTGTGAAATGAGCTGTAAGCAATACTTAAGCAACTCATTAGCAAGGAAGCTAGTCCAAGGGAGCAACAGCGTGTAATAAGCAACAAACCTCAATAACTCTCGCCTCAGAATTCACAAACCAACTCATCTCTCCACCCCTCTTGATATCTGTGTGCATCGATCTACCTCTCCTGTTTTTTCTCTGTCTCTCCTTCTTCAAACCATTCTATTTCTACCCCTGTGCTCCTTCCTCATCTTCCTCAATGGGCCATGATAGGAGCTGGAAGTATACTTCTTTAATGGCTCCAAATTCTCTTGCAAGTGACCTAACTTAGGTGGCTCTTTCTCAGGTATGCCTGACTAATCTTTTTGAGCCAGGGGTCCTAACATAGAAAGATTCTTTACCCCTGGTCAACAACTTTATGGTATATCTTCCCGCAAAAGACTCAACATTATTGAGCATAAAGAAAAGGCTTGTCTAATGGCAAAAGGCAAGCCAACTTTAAATAAAAGGACCAAATAAATCAGAAGAGCTAGATGTCAGATCTCTATAGACTTTCATGTGAAGCTAAGTCCCTTAAGTATTTATAAGATTGCTTAAGTATGAATAGCAGCTGGAGCTGTATATGGGAACTTCTCTTTTCTGTCACAGAGATGTTCTGGGAATGAATGAAATGAACTGCCAGCTTTTTGGAAAGAGATGATAGATATGATTTTAATCCCACTCCCCAACTTGTCACATGATGATAGAGGTGGAAGAAGTTCCTGACTTTTGCTCCAGAGAATTTTTTTAAATTTTTTGTAGTGATGGGTGAAGAAATGTACATGAGACATGAGCCACTGAATCCCTCCCCCTCACTTCAATTATGCTATCAAATTATCATAAGTTGTCTAGATACTAGACTTCTACACAAATGTGCAGTTGAATACATTTTAGCCACATAAAATAAAGCAGTTTGGCCACAACTCATTAAATTGGCTTCTCAAACATCTTAGTAGCCATTCAGAGAGGACACACTAGTTAGAAGGGCTGAATCAAACACGGCAGAGAAAAGAGAGTGTCTTTCCCCCTGAAAGCACTGTTTTGAGGCATCAGCCATAGGTCTAGAATACATGGCTTAACAATTAACACAAATATTTACTGAGCATCTACTGTAAAACACAGATAGGGAGAGCAGTCTTCCCGGAATTATGGGTATAGGGATTGAAATCTCTTAGCATGGGAATTGACAAAGAGAGAAAGAGAACGAGCAAAGATAAAGTTAGCTTGGGGGGCAAAACATAAGGAATCAATAACCACTTTTCCTCAATCCTTAATTAGAGGATTATATGTATAATAGAAATCAACAGTAAAATATGACTCTATTTATAATCAACATATTTAGTTCCTACACTGAAAGATATTTTATTTCCCATTCATCCACTCATCAAACATTTAGTAAGCATTTATTACAAATAAGCATTGAGCTGGGTGCTGATTTTGAGAAACTCAAGTGCTCCTTGACAGCGCCAGGAGCCACTTCCTTCCAGGAAACAATAGCTAATCGGTAATGTTTACTGAGTGTTTGCCCTGTGGCAGGGATTTTACTAGGAAACTTACAAGAATGAACTCATTTAATTCTCACTATTGCCTTATAAGAATCGTAAAGAATAGTTTTTGATATTGCTATTATTGCATCAGCTAGCTTCTTTCTTCTTTTTTTTTTTCTCTTTAGTGTAAAAGCCAAAGCGCTTAATAAGATTTGTCTCCTTTATAGTATCAGGAACTTATAGTGGCAATTGTCTTCAGTCCTACCATCACCTTGGTCAACGTCCACCTGCCTTCATTCCTACATCATGGAAAAAGCCCTAGTTGGCTTCCTGACTCCATTCTCCTCCCTTTCTAATCCACCTAGCATTTTGCTGCATTTAATCATTTACAAACACCATTTTTTACATGTCATTGTCCTGCTTAAGAACTTACAACATATGAAAAATTGAAATGCACTACTAATACATGTATGTATTCTTACATATTTAAACTTCTGTCACCTTCAAATTACTTTCTGTTTGATGCAATACCCCTATCGAGATGCTTTTTCCACTGCTCGGTTTTTGAACTTGTCAATTTTGATGCCTTTTAGTGCTTCTGCCATTTTTTGTTTCACCCATTCCACATCAGCAAAACATTTCCCTTTGAGGACTTCTTTTTCATCCAAGGAAACCAAAAAAGGTCACTCAGGGCAAGATCCAGTGGATAGGGAGGGTAGGGTTTCTGGCCAAAACTGCTGAACACTCAGCATGGTGTGGATAGGTGTGCTTGTAAATCATCCATCATGAAATGGGCAAACACGTTGAAAGAATCTCCAAAAAGAAAAAAACTCAATATTTAGAGCTTTTAGGAAATGCCATACTGTTTTCCACAGAGGTTGCACTAGTTTGCACTCCCACCAACAGTGTAGAAGTGTTCCCTTTTCGCCACACCCTCTCCAACAACTGTTATTTTTTGAGTTATTGATAATTGCCATTCTGACTGGAGTTAGGTGGTATCTCAGTGTGGTTTTGATTTGCATCTCCCTGATGATTAGTGAGGTTGAACATTTCTTCATGTGTCTGTTGGCTGCTTGGATGTCTT
>CAUYQG010132370.1:0-10320 GCA_963574415.1 Tarsius wallacei
ATCTGAAGGATTCTTATTTGTTAATCAACTCAGTGTGTGTGTTTAGCTGCAGGAAGAAATTTCTGGATTTTTGTCTTCCTTCCATAGACGCATGCCTGTCAGTGTGCGTGTTGTCAGTCCCAGGCCAAGGCTATTGAGAAACCTTTATATCCACAATGGAAATGGTGTTCAGCAGCACAAGGAAATGTTTTAGGTGGAATTCTTAAGACAAATAGCTAGTTAGAAATGTCTGTTCTGATTTTTTTCCCCCTCGGAATAAACCTCATAGCTGCTTCTTCTGCTGCTTCTTTTTTTTTTTTTTTTTTGAGTCGGAGACTCACTCTATTGCCCAGGCTGGAGTACAGTGACATTCTCACAGCCCCTGCAGCCTCGACCTGCTGGGCTCAGGTGATCCTTCTGCCTCAGCCTTCCAAGTAGCTGGAACTACAAGCACATGCCACCACATCCAGCTAATTTTTTGATTTATTGTAAAGATAAGGTCTCGACAAGTTGGCCAGGCTGGTCTCGAACCCATGGGTTCAGGAAATCCTCTCACCTCGGCCTCCCAAAGTGCTGGGATTATAGGAGTGAGCCACCGTGGTTGGCTTCTAATCAACTAAAACGGGCTTCTGGTGGAGTGTGTGTTGTGGGTGCCACGTGTAGTGTGAGTTCCATTGCAAATGCTGAGCCCCGGGACTACAGTCCTGAGGGCTTACCTGACAGTGGCCACCTCCTTCACGCCTAGAGCCGGTCTGTCCTAAAGGTCCACGTGGCATGGTGGGCTGTTCCCTTAGTTGACCCTCACTCAGGCCTGGCCATCGAGATAGTCCTGGGGAGGAGATGGGACTCGGAGCCATGGAGAAAAGACTATCTTTTTCCTCTAGGCTGAATCTGAGTGTGTGGCCACCAGAGTCCTGTGAGCCTCAGGGAGTACCTGTCTGTGACACAGACAGACAGGGTTCCTGACACCTTTCAAGTCCCTAAATCAAGCCTGTGGGGTACACATTTCAATCATGTGAACTGGGTGTTTGTCCCTTGCAGGGACAGTGACTGGTGCATCCAGGGATTCCAATAAAGGCACACCTGGAGGGTGTGGGCCTCCTGCCCAGAGCCTCTTCCTCTGCAGGGGACTCAGGGAGATCTGAAGGAGGAGATGCTGCAGCTAGGGAGGACAACAAGAGATGGGGGTAGGGGTGGGGGGTGGGGGAGAGACCTGACTGCAGTTGTGGCTCCATCACCCCTGCACTTCAGTTTCTTTGTGGCAAGTGAAGGGGCGAGGTGACGCTGAGGGTGCTCTGCCTTGCTCCCAGCATACCACACAGAGGTGCCCTTGGACCTCCTGTCTGCCCGCTCACTTCTTCCCCATGCTCCCCTGTCCCACATAAACATGGAACCCCAAGGGGGATGTCATCGACACCAGCCCTCCTCACTCAAGGATAGGAGGAATTCCGGATTGGGTAATGTTTCCAGAGGACTCTGTTCTCCTTATGAGGAGGGTAATGTCCACACAGCCACCATGGAAGGGCTCCCCACCTAAACAAGATCTTATTCGTTTAACATAATGATGTTACTGTGTTCATGGAAAATATTTCTTTTCCCTAAGATGGGTTTATTTCATTAATTTCTTTGATATCCGAAAGGCATCACTTTAATCATCTCTCAAGTCATGGTTTCTAAGTAGCTTTGTTAAAGCAGACTCCACAGACACATTGGCCGGAATTGGCAGTGGTACAGGGCATGTGGGCCTGGCCATCCCAGCCTAGCCTTATTTTATATCCTCATTTGGTCTCACAAGATCACTTCACTCCCTCCCATGAGCTGTTCCCACAGTCGATGCTCTGGGACCACAGAGCAGAAACCCCAGCCGACTGCATGTCTCACCCTGCCCCATATCTACTCTGCCCTCTGCTCCTGGCCCACCCAGGTCAGTACCACTTCCACCCTTAAAGAAATAACTGCCCAGCCTCCAGGAAGCCTCCCACTTCACCCACCACCGTGACCCTCTTCTGTGTCACCTGCACACCCTGCCAGACCCCTCATCTTATATTAGTGTTACTGCCACATGTGCCATGCTTAGGACCCCCACCTGGACCCCAGGTCAACAGTTCCTGAGTTAGCCGAGAGGTTGCTGGAACTAGGGGCAGGGAGGTAGAGTGGCCTGGCCCATGGCCTGGGGCTAGCTCCCTCACAGGGGCAGGGGCTACCTGACCTGAGCAGCACCAACCTGTGCTTCTCCTCACCAACTTAGGAAGGCTTAGGAAGGACTGTCTTGAGCCAGATTCCACCTGTGAGGGGAAAAGTCAACTATTTGCCCCACCAAGTTATTGTCTGCATGGTGGTTCCTGCCTTGTTGTCAGATACAATGGCCAGTTATCACCAAAATAAAAGCAGTTCATGGATCACATAGCAAAGCCCTGCATTGTAGGGAGAAGAGAGAACAAGAAAGTACAGTCCCTCCACAGATCCTTGGTGGCTGACACCACGACTCTCCCCGCAAGGGTTTTATTGCCTCCAGAGGAGAGACATTTGTGAGAGGGAAGGTGGGGGAAGCACTACACGATTTCTCCTGGAAATTTCTGTCACATCACACAGGCAGGGCATGTAGAATTATGACTGGGAGACGGTAGGAGCCAGGGATGCCACTAAGCCAGGGATGCCAGGCCGGGGAGGACTAAGCAACTACTGCTGTAGGGTATCCTACACAGCACAGGGCAGCCCCCTGCAACAGAGCCTGACCAGGCACAAAACGCCCACAGTGCCAAGGCAGAGCAGCCATGCTCCCTATAAACGGTATAGTCACATGGTGCAGAGAGACATAAGCAGGAGACCAGGGGAGTAAAGGCCAAGGTGGGGGTGGAGCCCTGAGGAGCTGGGGAAGTGCACTCCAGAGTACAAGGATGCCTATGTGAAGGCCCTGGTTCTTGGAAGTTTCAGGAAGCCTTTTTGACTGAAGCATGGTGGGAAAGAGCTTTTCTTTTTTAAAAATTATTCCTTCTCCAATTTATTGGTAGAAAAGGAAAGCGGACTTTGAGCCAAGGCTGTTACTGGAGGAGGGACTGATCCTCTAAGGGGTCAGGTCTCATTCCAAGGTCACTGGGAAAATCTTAAAGGAGATTGAAGGGGGTAACCTGATGGGATGATAAAAGAGGCCTCAGGCACTGGAGTGAAGGCAGGTGAAGATTGGGAAGTGGGGCTGGGCTCCTGGAGGTTCTGGAGGTAAAAATGGGCCTGGATATGGGAAGTGAGACAGCGGAAAGGAATGAAGAGCAGCCTGCAAGTCACCTAGCAGAGCACAGGGAAGTGGAGAGGAGGGAAAGCAGGGAAGGGGGGGAGGGGAGAGAGGGGAGGTAGGAGAGAGGATGGAGGAGAGGAAGGGATGAGGGGACGAGAGGAGGGAGGGGTGGAGGGGAGGTGGCTCCATAGCCAGGGCTAGAGAAAAACACAAAGCCCTAGGCAGATTGGCATTTCAGATTACAAGTTGTTTCAGTATAAGCATGCCTCATGCAATATTTGAGATATATTTATACCAAAAAAGTCATTTCTCTGAAATTCAAATTCAACTGGGCCTTCTGAAGTTTTACTTGCTGCGTCTGGTAGCCCCGTCCATGGCAGCCACATGGAGTTCCCCGTTTCCCTTGGACTCTCAGGGTGATGGCAGGTGAGCAGGTGTCTGTACAAATCTAGGGCTCAGAGGGAGGTATGGACAAAGAGGTGTTTGGGGCAGCAGCAGTGTCTGGACAATGTCAAAGTCTTCGATGGAAGAGACAGCTGGTGAGAGTGGATGGAGATGGGCCTGGATTTGGGGTGAGAGGCCAGAGAAAGCGGCCGGGGAGGACGGATAAGCAGACAGGTCCCTTGACTTGGCTGGTAGAAAGGAGAGGCAGATGGCAGGGTCACCTGCGGAAGAGCAAATGAGACCCCGGAGGAGGCAGAGAGGAGGTAAAACCAGAGAGCATGCCATCGAGGTCTATTCTGATGCCTTAAGATTTTAAATATGCAAACCTTTGATTCCTCTGAGTTTATCCCAATCTCGCAATTTTTATCTGTTGTTAAATATCTTTGGGATTGTAATAGTAGTGGCACTGAATGTATTAACTAACCAGGAAGGACTAAATCAAGAAGCAGCAACCTGTGCCTCTACCCCCATGGCTTCATCTCAGCCCTTCTGCGGGGACTTCGTTTCTCCTGCGGATGACTTGTTCAATGTCTAGGAATCAGGTGTTTTTTTTTGGCTGCTACTCTAGTGAGCTATTTTCTGACTGGTCATTGCTAGACTATAAGGAAACTCCTCTTTTGTGTATTTGTTTTGTGGCTGTCTTTTTTGTTTCCAGTAGTGCTTGTTTCTTGTTTTGTTTTAGTGCTTCTCTCCCTTGGCTTCTTCAGACAGGGCATTTGATCATCTGTAGCCTCGGGTAACCTTGCCACCTCCTGCCAATTTTAATGCTCTCTATTCTGTTCTCCAGTCTTACCATGTTGGAGAGCAACTCGCCTCCAATCATGGGAGTGACAGCAGCTGCCTTGCTCTGCTGCAGGCCAATGGCAATACAGTTCACCCTTGAACAACCGGGGGTAAGGGACACTAGCCCCCCCTCCCAGTCAAAAGACCTAGTATAATTTTGACTCACAAAAACTTAAGTACGTAGCCTACTGTTTTTTGTCTGTTTGTTTTTTGAGTTGGCGTCTCACTCTTGTCACCCAGGCTGGAGTGCAGCGGCACGCTCATGGCCACTGCAGTCTCAATCACCTCAGCCTTCCAAGTAGCTGGAACTACAGGCATATGCCACCACGCCCAGCTAATTTTTTATTTATTTATTGTAGAGATGAGGTCTCGTCAAGTTGCCCAGGCTGCATAGCCTACTGTTAACCAGAAGCCTTACCAGTAACATGAACTGTCAATTAACACATATTTTGTATGTTGCATGTACCAAATACTGTATTCTTAAAATAAAGTAAGCTTGAGAAAAGAAAATGTTATCAAGAACATCATAAGGAAAATATATTTGCTATTCATTAAGTGAAAGTGGATCATCATAAAGGTCTTCATCCTTGACTTCTTCATGTTGAGTAGCTGAGGAGGAGGAGGAAGAAGAGGAGGGACTGGTCTTGCTGTCTCAGGGATGGCAGAGGAGGAAGAAAATCCATGTATAAGTGGACCCATGTAGTTCAAACCTGTGTTGGTCAAGGGTCAACTATATTAATCTTAAACCTTCTTCTGTCTTTCTTCTATGGGGCCAGATTCCTTTTTATTTTATTTTCCTGGGGGTGGAGGGAGGCAGGATATAGGAGGGATGGAGGCTGCATCTTTTTCCCATGTATAAAATACGCTTTTATCATGTCAAGGAAGAATCATTCAATATCGCACATAGCTCTTGCCGAGTTGTGCATTCCCTCCAGCTGGCTGGCTGTTGGCCCTGGTGAGCTTGTAACACGTAGAAGAGGTGGGCAGCCAGGAAGCTTCCTGTGTTTCTGGAATGAGTGGAGTGTCCTTAAGTCCCTGTGCATGTTTTCAGCAGACACAGAAGTCTGCTGACCACTGTTTATTTTGAGTGTTGCTCCGTTATTTCTGAGTGAGATTGCTCTGTGCTTTCCTTTGTGGGTTTTATTACCATTATTGGGTTTTCTTCCCAGAAGAGGCACGTGGACATTTATTCTTTCCCTCTGTGCTGGACAGTCTGGATGGTAGGAATGAGCAGCTCCTCGAAGATCCAAAGGGTCTTTCTTTCACCTACAAATCCATCGGGGCCAGGCCCTTATTGGTCGTGAAGATAATTGGCAACCTTTTCATCTCTTTCATGGTTATTGGTCCCCTTGGGTTTTCTATGCCTTCTTATAGTGACAATGTTGTTTTATATTTTCCTTGCCCATTTTATCCAACATATCATTATATAGACAATTAACTCAGTTTTCTAATTCTCTCTGCTTCTGTGGGTGTTTGCCCTTTTCAGTCCAATTTTGTGAACTACTATTTTCATAATCTTTCTTGATCAAAACAGACAGTGGCTAATCTCTGTTATTAGTTCTCCACCCCATGCCCCACGACCAGTTCTTGTGTTTACTTACTGTACCTATTTTTTTTTGAATACCTAATTTCGTTTGTTTTTGTTCTTTCTTGTTTAGAAATGAAACATGCCCATCAGTAACGTGCCCTCTGCTTGGCATCTTGACTATCTCCTGAGGTTTTGTCTGTCTTATGCCCATCGTTGATATTTTTTGGATTTTTGGTGTTTGTGGTTTCTGTTTCCTCTCTAACAAGTGCATTCTTTTGGAAGCAAGGTTTTACAAATCCCAGTAGCCCAGGCTTTTTGGTTTCTCTCCCAATACTCATTGCTAGTTTTATTGCAGTGTGTATGTGGCCAGGGAACAGATCATGGACCACAGCCACTTCTTAGCATGCACTGTGGCTTCCTTCTGGGTCTTGCAATTTTTTTCCTTTTGTAAGTGGCCCAGAAGCCTGTGGGAAGAGTGTGAAGCTTGAAGTATCAATTCTAGTCAGTATATTAAATCATAAGACGTGGGGTTCTCTGTCTCCTCATTTATTTTGGTCTTGCAGATCTGTGAGAGTTGTGTTAAAGCCCCACACTGCTTTTATGATTCTGCCAGTTTTCTTGGTGGTTGTGTTCCTGTGTGCTCTCTGCAGGGAAGATGACAGGGAATGCTATACGTACTCCTACCAGTCACAGCTTCATGGTGACTTCTTATAGCATAAACTTCTCTGTCCCATTCATTGCTTTTTAATTTTAGTTTTAATTTTTAATCGTGTGGACAGTATACACAACATAAAATTTACCATCTTAACCATTATAAGTGTTCAATTCAGCAGGATTAAGTACATTCACACTGTTATGGAACCATCACCACCATCCATCTCCAGAACTCTGTTTATCTTGCTAAACTGAGACTCTGTCCTCATTAAACACTAACTCCCCATTCCCCCTTTCCCAGGCCCTGGCACCCACCATTCTATAATTTTTGACACTGTGATTTTGACTACCCGAGGAGCTTCATGTAAGTAGAATCATATAATATTTGTCTTTTTGTGACTCAGAGTTCATCTGTATTGTAACATGGGCCAGAATTTCTTTCCTTTGAAGGCTGAATAATATTTCATTGTTTTGTGCAGACCACATTTTGTTTATTCATTTATTTTTCCATATTTGCCAAAAAACTTATTTTGTTTTTGATAGTAGTCATTCTAAGGGGTGTGAGGTGCCATTCTTTACTTTGTAGGTGGAAATCAACTCTGCCCGGGGCAATATGGTGATTTATCATTTTTCAGTCTTTTATTTGTCTGACATTCCACTACCCACCTTTTGGATGTTACCCTGAGTGGCTGAGTTTTTTGACTTGGTTTAGCATCCAGTTTTCCGGTGGATTTGGGGGATGCATTACTATTGTTTGTCCATATCCTGGGACCTGCCCTGAGAGCCTGGTGACTCTGGGCAGGCCACTTCTCTCTGCAATTCCTCATCTGTGGTGTGGAGTGCCCATCTTCCGGATGGCCTAAGGATTCTTGAGGTTTGAGTGTGGGGATATGTAGCAGCCTGGCATCCATAAGCAGTGTCCTGAGTGCTCCTGAGCCTCTCTGTTTTTAAGAAATTTGCTTGGAGTTTATCTGACACCTTATTTTCTATTTTCTGGGTTTTTTTAAATTAAATTTTATTGGCCGGGCTCGATGGCTCAGCCAGTAATCCTGCGCTTTGGGAGGCCGAGGTGAATGAATTGCCTGAGTCTGCGGGTTCGAGACCCGCCTAGGCAACTTGCCGAGACCTCATCTCTACAATAAATCAAAAAAATTAGCCAGGTGTGGTAGCGTGCGCCTGTAGTTCCAGCTACTCGGAAGGCTGAGGCGGAAGGATCGCCAGAGCCCAGCAGGTCGAGGCTGCGGTGGCCAGGAGCGTGCCACACACTCCAGTCTGGGCAACAGAGTGAGACTCCAACTCAAAAAAAAAAAATTAAGTTTTATTTTCTTATAGTGATGCGGGGTACAAGTGAAGAATAACTACATAAATAGTCTGCATGCAGGTAAAATTTGGGCGTCTAGGTAGCCCTCACCCTGCTGGTAGTGGACCAGGTACACTTTGTGTTGTCACATGCTCCTCTGGCCTCCTCCTTCCCTCCCTCCCCTAGCAGTGCCCAGCGACTGCCATTCCCTCCCTTGTGTTAATGTGTCTCATGTTCAGGGCCCACTTACAAGTGAGAACATGCAGTATTTAGTTCTTTGTTTCTGTGATAGGTCACTTAATATGATGGTCTCCAACTCCATCCAGTTTGCTGCAAAGTCCATGATTTTGTTCTTTATGCCTGCATAATATTCCATCGTGTGTATGTACCACATTTTCTTTACCAGTCCACTTTTGATGGGCATCTGGGCTTGTTCCATGTTTTTGCTATTGTGAATAGTGCAACAAAAACATATGTGCAGGTGTCTTTTTTGTAAAGCAATTTATGTTCCTCTGGGTATATTCCCAGGAAATGGATTACTGGATTGTATGGAAGGTCAATTTTTAGTTCTTTTAGGAATTGCCACACTGTTTTCCAGAGAGGTTGAACTAGCTTGCACTCCCATTAACAGTGTAGAGGCATTCCCTTTTCTCTGCACCTGCTCCAGCATCTATTGTTTTTTGACTTATTAATGATAGCCATCCTTACTGGGGCTACGTGGTATCTCATTGTAGTTTTGATTTGAATTTCTCTGATGATTGGTGAGACTGAGTATTTTTTTCATGTATCTGTTGGCTGTTTGTATGTCGTCTTTTGAGAAGTGTCTGTTCATGTCCTTTGCCTACTTTTTAATGGGGGTGCATGTTTATTTTCTTTTCATTTGAATTCCTTGGAGAGCCTAGATGTTAGGTCTTCATCAGATATATAATTTGCAATATTTTTGCTCATTCCATGGATTGTCTCTGTACTCTCTTGATGGTTTCATATGCTGTACAAAAACTTTTCAGTTTGATGAGGTCCCGCTTGTCTATCTTAGCTTTTATGGCATTTACTTTTGGGGACTTGGTTCTACTCTGATGTGCATAAGTGTGTTTCCTATGTTTTCTTCTAGGAGTCTTATAGCTTGAGGTTTTACATTTAGGTCTTTGATCCTTTTTTAGTTGATTTTTGTGTATGGTGATAGGTAGGGGTCCAGTTTCATTATTCTGCATGTGGTCAGCCAGATTTCGCAGCACTATTTGCTAAATATGATCTCCTTTCTCAAGTGATTGTTACTGGTGCTTTGTCAAAGATGAGTTGGTTGAGAGATTGTGTTTTTTCTCCCAGAATTTCTGTCCTGTTCCATTGGTCTATATGCCTACTCCTGTACCAATACTAGCCAGTTTTGGTTACTGTAGCCTTGTAATAAAGTTTAAAGTCTGAAAGTGTGAGACCTCCTGCTTTGTTCCTTTTGCTGATGGTTGTTTTAGCAATTCATGCTCTTTTTTGTTTCCATATGAATTTCTGTATTGTCATTTCCAGGTCTGAGAAAAATGATGTTGGTAATTTGGTGAGTATTGCATTGAATCTGTAGATTGCCTTGGATAGGATGGACATCTTGACAATATCAGTTCTTCCAATCAGAGCATAAAATGTTTTTCTACTTGTTTGTGTCATCCTTGATTTCTTTGAGCAGCATTTTGTAGTTCTTGTTGTAAAGGTCTTTCATCTTTTCAAGAGACACATCCATGTTAGGTCTTTCTGGCATGAATGTTTCTCTTTCTCCCTCTTCTTGCTAATAAATTTTGTTTTAAAACTTAAAAAAAAAAGGTGCTTCACTGATTAGGTGGATGCCAAGGTATTTTTCTTTTCTTTTCTTTCTTTCTTTCTTTTTTTTTTTTTTTTTTTTTGGTGGCTATTGTGAATGGAATTGTGCTTTTTATTTGGTTCTCATTGCTGGGATATAGAAATATAACTGTCTTTCGTACCCCAACACTTTACCAAAGTCGATTATCCGTGCAGGGAGGTTTTTGACAGACTCGATAGTGTATTCAAGGTATGGAATCATATCATCTGCAAAGAGGAATAGCTTAACTTCCTCTTTTCCTTTTTTGGATACCTCTGATTTCCATTTCTTGTCTGATTGCTCTGGCTAGCACTATGTTGTACAAGAGAGGTGAAAGTAGTCATTCTTGTCTTGTTCCCATTCTTAGGGGGAGCACTTATAGCTTCTGTCCACTGAGCAAAATGTTGGCTGTGGGTTTACCATAGATGGTTCTAACTGTTTTGAGGAATGTTTCTTCTATGCCTAGGTGCTCAAGGGTTTTTATCAAGAAGGGATGTTGAATTTTGCCAAATGCTTTTTCTGTATCTAATGATATAATCATGTAGTTCTTGGTTTTGCATCTGTTAATGTGCCGA